>CANUEP010048450.1:0-12712 GCA_947857235.1 Jatropha podagrica | reverse complement strand
CAAGTCAAAACTCATGCACAAATGCATCCCATTCAAAGCCCTCTAAAGAGGCGTATCGAACTACGTCGACTTTGATCTTCCATTCCAACGGAAGTACGTAGGCACGTTTGGGATCTAACCCCGAGCGACAAGTCGAAATCGTCATAATCAATCATTCACCCTGCAAAGCATTCATCCATAGGTTAGTTCATCAGCATGACATAGTCTCGGGATCCATCTCGGGTTTACACACCATGCTTTAACCATTGGGTAATTAATCTAGTAATTAGGTTAATTAAAATTGGAGTCACTTAGGGTTTTCCTAGTTTACCCTTAAATAATTAAACTAGGTGGCGACTCTCACACATCACGTGCATTTCTATCCTTTTGCATACGCATCATGCCTTATGCCATGCATCCGGGGGGGTAGGGGTTCACAGAAGGTACTATGTCCTGAGGTGACTCTGATAAGAAGAGAGTAGATCCTTAACTAAAATGTCAATTTGTTCCTATTTTGAAGGACGATTAAGCATTTGAGTAGCTTTAACTCTTAATCTCGTAAGAAAGGAAGAGAAGGGTTCTTGAGCTGCCTGTTTGGTAATCTCCAAGTCTTTCCTGGTAATATCAACCTCCATATTGTAGTGGTACTGCTGGTTAAAGGCATTATAGATCTCATCGTAAGTCTTCTTCTTGATTTTGTCCAAAGCAACTATCGAAGAGTAGCACCAGTGAGGGATTGTTGGAAGAGTTAAGCTAGAAGCTCATTGCTTACACCAAGAGGGGTGAAGACACCCACATATATTTTCAGATGATTCTTGGGGCATGTGGTGCCATTAAACTTGTTCATGGTGGGCATTTTGAACTTAGTAGGCAATTGGCCTCTAGAAAGAGTGGGAGAGAGTCTACATCAATCAAGTCTTTAAACTTTTTGATGTTTTTTAAAAACTTCTCAAAAGAATCCATTTTCTCCATCATCTTCCTAACCTTTGGAGAAGCAGAGTCATCCCCTATCTAGCTTGGGGTGGCAATAGCATTGGAAGTGGCCTCTATCTCAGGAACTGGCCCTTGGGTAATTTGATCGCCAGTGGGTGGAACATGTAACGCCCTTATTTTAGGAATTATGAATGATGACTACTGGATTGCTAATTGGTACCAAATTGGGGTATTGGTATGAATTTCAATTCAGATATGTTATTTTCATAATTATTTTATTTAGATAGTGATTCATGCATAACATGTTATTTGTTTGATTACTCATGCATTTAATGGTGTCTGGATTGCAAATTGGGAAGTTATGCCTTAAGAAGCCTAGTTATGAAATTTAATGTGATACGATTCTAGTTGCACCTAGATATTTAGAATTGAGAGAGAGAATGGTGTTAAATTGATTTTGAAATATTTTTCCTAAATTGATTTGATTTGGGTAATAAAATAAATAATTTGGTATTTGATTCAATTATTGGGATATGATTTTCAAATAAGATTTATTGATTATTATTATTACTCATTTATTATTTAAGGATTACTTGTTAAGGTATAGTTTTAATTTATCAATGGCATTTCATAAATGGGTTTTAAATAAATGAGCTTATTTAATTATGAGCCATGTTGTGTTTTTAAAAAGGAAAAAAAAAAGAAAAAAAAATGTTCTAACCTAAATTTTAAAAGAGTGGTCGACACCCTCTTTTGGAAAGAGAGTGCAGCCCTCTTCACACACACACGCACTGGAGAGAAAAAGAAAGGAGAGAAAGACAAATTTTCTTCCATTCCTATGATTTAACCATTAGAAGCTACAATCATATGAAATTGAGAGTTAGCAACATTAGAATAGTGATTGAAGTTAGAAGAGTGAGGTGCAATTAGGCTGTGATCACAAAAAGGCATTCTATAATAAAGCTAAGTTTCTATTTTGCAATCCATATGTTGTTCTTCAATTTGATTGTGTTATTGGAGTCGTTAATTTCAAGAGATTTCAAATCCCTAATGGTTGATGTCTGTGTTTTGTTTTGTTTTTCGTACCCATAGAGAAGGGTGAACCTTCTAAGGTTGATAACGGGAAAGGGAAGACATAATTGCCGAAAGTTTGATGTGCTGTTATGAGATTTGAGGTTAGTACTCTACAAGGATATGCCTATTTGATTTCCATAGTGATGTTTGTGTTTTTGTGAACTTGATTATACTTTGGGAAATTTTTATGAATTTGGTTGTATTGATTGAAGTTAATGTTATGAATGTCACATTTGTGTTTCTTTGAGCTCTTTTACTCTTATTTGGCATGCTTCAATGTAGTTTATTTGTTAATCTTTGATTTCTTATGAGGATGAATTGATTTGGCATGTTTAGAGGCTTTAAAAGAGTGAAATCTCATAATTGGAAAACACTGATTACATGACCGTGTAATCTTCTGACTTATGAGAGTGGCCTGCTGACACGGCGATGGCACTGGTTACACGGCTGTGTTTTCTGACACTCCTAGCTGACACGGCCATGGCAGAGAACAAGACCTCGACGTGGACTAATCTGTCCCTCACTATGCTACCATGCATTTTTGACCTTTTAATGATGCCTAAACACTCTAAATGCATACCTAATGTATTTTTTATGTGGTTTTCTTTCTAAAATCTCATAGAAATAATAAAGAGAAATAAACAAGGTATGTACCATGATTACATGTTGGAATGAACTTAGCTAAGGTGGGATTGATTGGTTTTCCATATGTTATAAGCTGAAATACCTTATTATATGGTGACTAGTTAAATAAATATATATATGTATTAAGTGAAATTGGGATGATTAGGGACTGTAATTGAGTGATGAAGCTTAATAAGGGATTTAAGCCTAAATGATGTATGAATGTATAATTGAATGAACCAACGTGTGACTATACACTAGTTTGAGATAAATGTATGATCAGCTTAGGAAGGAAGCATGTACCCTAGTGTTTTAGGATCATTGAACCATGTTCCCACGTGTGTATGACTTGATTTTTATGGAGTGCATGGGCTATATTCGATGCATGATGTTATCTTACGATTTTGTTATTGTGATGTTGACTTGCTCGACCCATGAACTACTATGAATTGAGGGTGTGCTTATGACATGGTATTATCAATTCGGTACTATGCTTTGGAAAGCTTAATGCTATGCATCAGGTATGATTACTTGCTTGACATTATGAATAACATTGGACTAAGATGTTTGTGCATTGTTGCGATCTCGATTAAACTACTTGAGCAATATATGTTATGAATACGGGATTATTAATACTTATGAAATTGTATGAGTATGGATGTTTTGGATTTACATGGAGCTTCTAGCTTCTACGATTAATGAGCAGGTTGCAATCAGGTATGTCTATGAATGTTTGTGATGCTATAGTTGAACTTTTGAGATTCCATAAGTGATTGGATTCGGATACAATATAAAGGACTATAACTAAATGTCTAGGCCCTTATTATGTACTTGGTTGAATAGTTGTACGACTGTGGATATACTGATACTGATATACTGAGCATGCTACTGATTACTGGATTTGAGTTATGATCATATGCTGGACACAAGGTGTCCCACTCAAGTTGTGGACGCACACCAACGTTCTGTAGGCTTTTGCCTAAATCTGTTCTGTTGGCTATTATGCCATTCTAATTCTGAATTTGATACATATTATGCTTCTGTTTCTTCTAAGTTATTAATAAGGCCCATAAATAAAAAAGGATTAAAGAATGTGACTGATATCATACTGTAACAGTATGTGTTCTGAAATATTTCTATATTTATATATATTCCCATGATATTCTGATCTGTAATGAGATTGACAGCATTATGATTTGTTAACGACCCTAAATAATGTTCTGATTTAGAGTTGAGACTATCAAACATTTGTTTTGGGTGCATATTCTGATGATATGCTGAATAATCACTATGCTCTAAAATTTACCTAATATGGAATATATTTGAAATTTATTCTAATGTAGTTTATGTCTTAATGACATTTTAATGAAGTGTACACTTGAAATATGATCATTAATACTAGATTGTGTCTATACCTTATATTAAGTTTTGAATAGAACCCTTGAGATTACCTAACTGCTTGCTACTTGAATAAACACCTATATAGATTTGCTCTTATATATATATATATTGATTGAAGTGATTCTATAATGCAAGAAAACTAGTATATGAGTTGATTATGTGTTTTTGGTCTAGAAACATAAAGTGAAAATGTGAACATATCCACTCGTATTGTGAGATACTGTTATAGCAAGCAACATGTATACTTACGGCATGGTATAGGTATTTACATTATGTGATATGCTCTTATGCCATGTATGTTTTGACTATAAATGATATTGCATGATCAGTTGAGAAATAATTTGCCTTTGTGGACTATTATATTAAATGTTATATATATTGATGTTGTTTGTGGTTTCAATGAACCATAGTTGTTTGCTATGTGAATGCATGTACGTATTGTTGAGTACCATTGAGTTTTATACTCAACACGATGTTTTTAACTCGCGTATGTTGAAGTTTGTTAGCTGTGGATCTCGAGTACTTGTGTCTAAAGAGAAGATCTTCTACCTCCAAACTAGACTATGAGTCTAAACTATAGACTCATGGCATGTGTTAAATTCATAATAAAGAGAGCATTGGTTTGCTATGTGGGGCTTGGAACTTATTTATTTCAGCACGTTTGATTTTATTTCTTGAACTCTGTAAGGATTTGGTTTTGTTCCACATAAGACTTGGTCTCTGATTTTGAGATTGAATTTTTGACATTTTTGGGATTTAAATATGTTGGATTTCGAAAATTCGTTGCTACTTTGGAATGATTTATTAAAAGGTTAAATGTTTCTTAAATGGTAATTCCAAGGGACATTCTTGTTGTTTTCTCTAAGAATTGCCCAAACTATTTTAGAACTGTTTGATGAGTTACCACTATTGCTTTGGAAGCTTTAAACATTCTTGACTTTTATAATTTGACTGTTTAACGTAAGTTATGGTTTACAAAACTTCGCTGCATGTTTTAATTTAATCCATAAATTATTGGGATCACTGTTATTTACTTCATACTAGATCTGCACTAACAAGCAAGCCTGTACGGGCCTCTGGCACAGAATGTGACACCTCTTGTCCGACCTTGCGGGGTCGGATATGGGGTGTTACAAAACAGCAGGCTGTTCATTAGATCCCCCAGTCTGGTTGGGAGGAGCATTGCTATTCTGACTGGTGGTTATCAGGGTCTTGACTTCCCCCCAAAATAATCTCTCTCTCTCAGCAGCAATGGTGTTCTGAAGGGAAGCATTCTGCTCTATTAGCATAGTTCAAAAATGGGTCACTTGTTCCCAGAGCGTTTATTCCATCATTTCTCTAAAATCATTGGTTAGAGCCATTATCATTGTCGTCCTCTGGTAGAAGCAAACAAAGAAGGGTATCAATATATATCCGTTGTAGAAGTTCAGTACTCAGGTTAAGGTTTGAGTTTTTGGATATCTGGGGTCCTTAGGTTTGGTTTTAGGCTTCGGTAGAATCAAAAGCAATGCACAAGCCAAGATTTGATAGCATGACTCGAGCATTGCCCCTAGTTTTGGAAAAGAGGGTGCTTAGGCCTGATCTAAGTCTTGGATAATTTGAGGTGCTAAAGTTAGGTTTTGAGGCTTTTTAGATAGGAGGAAGCAATGCATGAGCCAAGATTTGATGGCATGATTTAGGCAATGCCCCTACTTTGGGAAAAGAGGGTGCTTAGGTCTAATCTAAGGCTTTGGTAATCTAAGGTGCTTAGGTCAGGTTTTGAGGCTTTTTAGTAGTTTGAGGTCTCCAGGTCAGGTTTGAGGCTTCTAATATAAATCTGAGGGTGCTCAGGTCAAGTTTGAGGCTCTAGGTATCTATGGTACTTAGGTGTGTTTTGAGGCTTTTTGGTATTTGTGGTGCTCAGGTTTGTTTCGAGGCTTTTTAGTATTTTTAGGTAAAGCTGGAAGTAATGCATGAGCCAAGATTTGAGGGCATGACATGGGCATTGCCCCCGGTTTGGGAAATGAGGGTGCCTAGGTCTAAGTTAAGGCTTTCTATGAGGTGCTCATGTTTGATTTGAGGGTTTTGGTAATTTGCGATGCTCAAGTCTGTCTTGAGGCTTTAGGGCATGAGATTCTCAGGTCAGGTTCGAGGCTTTGGTAAGGATTAGTGTTTAAGTTTACCATTGGTTCATGTTTAGGTGACCACTAGTTAGTGTTCGATTGACCAATGGATGGTGTTTAATTTGACTACTAATTGGTGTTTGGGATACCACTAGATGGTGTTTAGGTTTACCACTGGATGGTTTTTGGGATGCCACTGGATGGTGTATGGGTTACCACTGGCTGGTGTTTCGGTTGACCATTGTTTGGTCTGTTGGTTACCACTATTTGGTCTATAGATTACCACTATTTAGTCTGTAGGTTACTACTATTTGGTTTGTAGATTACATTATTTGGTCTATGTTAGTTCAATCTCTTGGTCGATATAATGTGTGAGTACATGAATGTTATACCAAAAAATGCTTTTACGATGAAGGGTACATATAATCCTAGGGGTCGGATCTAGGCTTATTACATGCTTTTGGTGGATTGCTTTAAGGGTCCCATCCGCTTAGAGTTGGTATATACCTTGTCATTTGACCATGTTGTATCAAATGGAACGATTAGTATGCCAAACCCATTACCCTACTATAAAGAACAAAGGTGCACAGAATGAGTGAGCAGCCTTCTCAACTCACGATAGCTTTAAGGAAGATTGCCCCAATGTGATAATGGCAACTCAATTTGCTTAATTTTAATGACGGGAAAAGATCCCAAATGACGCATCTGCATATATGCAAGTTGATTTTCAATTTGACCCAAACTGTAGATCCGAAACCTACTTATTAGTCCTCTTACTATATTTTTTAGTTTGAAAAATGATTTAAAGGTCCCCAGCAGAGTCGCCAGCCTGTGAGCTCCCTCTGAAGCGCCGTGGGCTAGACCTGTAGTGGCAAAGTCTAATTGGACAGTCTCATTGGTAGGTTCATCATGGAAGAAATTGGAAACCGTTCAAGATTGGTCGGAACCCTACAATAGTCCTTTCCGGTTTGTTCTATTAGGTGTTAGCCATGTATGCGGCTAGTTGGTCTATTTAATTTATCTGATTATCAAATTACCAATTTTAAGGCTCTATTTAACGCTTAAGTGATGTCTTGTCTGGCTCTTTGGAGCACTTTGTGTGGTGTGTGAGAGTCGCCACCTTACTTTACTTTTATTTTCGTGGAAAATATAAGATAAAAACCCCGTGATTGACTACTTAAGTGTGCTATAGTGGATAAAATGCATTAGCCTTGAATCATTGGGTTGGGGGACTAGGTTTTTTATTCCTTTACGTGGATCAATGGTTTAGGTTCAAGTTGAAAGTCAAAATTATTGTTTTGCATGAATGTCAAATTATCGATGCATGGGCATACTCATAATGCATGTCAATATCAGAACTATAGTGCATTAAAAGTGAGCAAATATAAAGGTGTGTATTTCAGAGGGGAGACTGACTCTAGCCTTGTTATCGAGGAGTTCTAGGTCGTGCAACACATTTCCCCTAAGTCCCGACTGGTCAGTTCGATCTAGGGCCTGCTACCTAGACTAAAATCCATAACTATGGCTTCGTACCTCATTTGTATGAGAATCGGGGTGCACGAAGTTCTACCACTAATCAGGGTGGTAGGGCTTTGAAGGTGCCACTCTTAGAGTGGGCTTACTGGTTTGCCGGTTGATTCTGAGCTTAGTTTTGAAAATTGGTTTTGTGTTTTGCCAGCTAGACCGGGCTTAGCTTGTCAGACGGACCAGGCTTAAAGCATGGATAATGTCAACTGGATTGGGCTTAATATTTGATAAGGTGCTGGATGGACCGAGCCTAATTGATAAAGTCCGAGTTTAATGATTATTCCCTTGTGACGCGAATTGAATGGAGCTCCACGGTGTTTTGTTGACCAAGGAAGTCTAGTCTTCCTCCAATATAAGCCCAAGTAGGGCACTAGGACCCGTATATTAGTCTTATAATATTGTTAAATGATGAATTATTAATCAATCGCTAAATTTGGTTAATAATTAATAACCTAACTAGTAGCTTTGGCCTAAGGAAGGTCAAAGGGTAAATGAAAGTCGAAAGAATCGACTTTTGAGAGCCGAGTTGGGCTTTAAACTCAACTATGGAAGATGAGCAAAGTCGGACTCTTCGATCATAGAATCATATAAGAGAGAATGAAAGTCATTGATGTTTGAGAAGCATTTAATCAAGAAAGAAGAGGTGTGAAATGAGAGGGGGAAGTGTGCCTTTTATAGGAAATGGGGGTGGCAGAGCTAGCCTGGTTGGCGTTGGCCACCCCTTTAACGGTGTCGAAAACCTCTCTTTCGGCACCGATGGCGATCTCTGGTGGAGCCTAGATGATGCTGTCACCTGGGATGATCAGCACCGCCGCCTGGTTGGGCTACGCCTGTTGGGGAAAATGACTTGTATGCCCCTCCCCTTCGATTTTAGGGTTTTCAGGCTGCCAAGAGTCCATTCGAGGCCCAAACAATGTCCGATCGAGCTGATTCTCACGCCGTTGGAACCGTGCTAGAATCTTTTAGAGCCTAGTGCTAAAATCATGGTCAACAGAAGTCCACTATCTAGGCTAAAATCTATATGTATGCCTTAATAACTCATTTATATGAGGATCATGGCGCACAAAATTCTACCATCAATTAGGATGGTAGGGTTTTGCCATTCTTAGAATGGGCTTCAAGGTTGCCGGACAAACCGGGCTTGAGCACTAGACGAGCTAGGCTTAACATGCATTAGGTGTTGGATGGATCGAGTTTGATAGATATTGAGTGCCAGATGGACCAGGCTAGATAAATATTGAGCATCATACGGATTAGGCTTGATTGATATTGAGTCTCGGATGGACTGGCTTTAATTAACAAAGTCTAAGTTTAGTGATTGTACCTTCATCTAGTCAAGGTCGACAGGTCATTTTACCTATGCATGTGGCTTCGGCGCTTTCATGATTTGCCTTCTCAATTAAAGGGATCGAGTCTTGCTCTAAAATATCACTAAGGATGGGCATAAGGGCCCTAACATAGTCTTTATAATATTGTTAATTAAAATATTATTAATTAATTCATAATAAATTAATTAACTAGTAGTTTTAGTCTAAGAAAGACCAAAGTATGATTGACTATCGAAAATATTGGTGTTTGAGAATCGAGTCGGGTTTTTGCTCGACTAAGGAAGAAGACCAAAATCATACTCTATAGACTTAGAATCGCACTTAAGGGAGAGAGAGAGTCATTAGGGATTGAGAAACATTTGATCACGCTAGAAAGGTGCTTGCAAAAGATAGGGAGAGTGCCTTTTATAGGCCAAGGGGCTATAAGACCAAAAATGCAGCAGTACTAGGGTCCTCTAAATTAGTATCAATCTAATCTAGATCGGTACTAATGGAGGTGCTTAGAGGACACCAAATCAACACCGATCTAGGGATAATTAGTGTTGGCCACTGGTAGGTCGGCACCAATCATGGCAAATTAATGCTTTACCCCTAGACCTTTTTATTGGATTTTCGGGCTCCGAGAGTCCATTCAAGGCCCAAACGACTTTTGATCGAGCTGATTCTCTTGTCATTAGAACTATAGCAAAATTTCCTAGAACATAATGCTAAAATCATGGTAAACAGTGGCCTTTTCACAATTCTCACAGGGTCCTCTTATCAGACTTAAAGGCTCCTCTAAGGTATTCTTCCTCCTCTAGCCAAGTCTGTAAGTCCCAAAACCAGGGTTACCATTAATGGTCTAGACATAGCAGTAGTAGGCTGACTATTGATGAATGTGAATATTCAGTCGGTTGACAACCATGATGGTCAGTTGCTCCGTTGAAGTACATCTTCTAAGTGTCAGATTGAATCTAAATGACATTTTCATCTAGAAATTTGATTTTTGTTAACTTCGTATTGCTAGATAACGTGACAAGGTGATCTGCTATCACGTTGCCTTTAATAGCCTTAATTGTGAAAAACTTTAGGTCAAATGCTACAAAGATGATGGCCCATTTTTCCATTTTGTGTCCAGAACTAGGCTCTCCATAAGGAATTTCATAGGGATTTGGTTAGCTAAGATATGAATGTTGTAGGAACATAGGTAATTAATGCTAAACCTTACCGTATACGCATGCTAGGGCCAAGCATAACGATTGGATCTTGCTATCTTTCAATTTGATAGCCAACATGTGCTTAGTTAGATAGTAAACAATTTTCTCCTTACGAGAATTTGGTGCTTCTTGTGCAAAAATCGCCCATATGTCTTTGATAGTCACCAATAGATACAAAAGAAGTGTTTTATAACTCTTAGAGGCTAGAGAGCCAGAGGATTGAGGAGGTATACTTTGATCTTATTAAAGGTTTTCTAAGATTCATCGTCCTATGTCTTAGGACATCCTTTCTCAACTTCTTAAGGATGGGCCAATAAGTGTCTACTAACTGCGATATGAAGTGGCTAACATATTACAATTTGCCTAAGAATCCATGAATCTCCTTATTTATTTTAAGAGATTGCATCTCTAAAATGACTTTTGACTTGGTTGGTGTACATGCTTAAATTTTGCCTCTAAAAGGTTCAGTGATGATGCACTGTTTTTTACACAAAATTAGATCGTCAGTACTCGATCACTCTAGTTTTTAGACCGATAGTCCATGGTTGAGATTATCTAAATGTTTAACCATTTTTACTTTTTCAAGTTACCGGGCGTTTCATAATGAAACCAAGCTTGAGAAGTGTGTTGGGCCCACCCTATGCATTTCTCGATGTGTCACCTCATTTCGTGTACCATCCAGTCCGATTTGGTAAAATTAACAGGTCCTGTTGTGGGGCCATACAGTGGCACGTTTGCCACGTTAGCCCTAAAATGGGGCCACCCACCCTCATTTGCTATAAATAGGCATTGGGGGTGTGCTAAAGAGTGGTTTTTTTGAGAGATTGAGGGGAAATTATTGCATTTTGAAAACTCAACCAACAAATCTAAAGGTAACATGTGTTCACCTTGGGTTTGAGTTGAGAACAAGTTGTTAATCAATCAAAAATCCCCTGTTGTCAATCTAGAATCCTTAAAAACACAAAATTTAATCTTTAACCATGGACTATTGAATCAAGGACCTAGCATTGGGTTTCCCTTCATCCATTTTTCAAGCTAAGCTTTAAGCAAATCACTAAAGGTAATTTCTGAGAACCTTTAGTCTTATTCTCCATTTTTTTTCTTTTCTTTTTTTTGGCCTTGAAAGCACTATCTTTGGGTTTAGTTGTGAGGAAAAGCTAGGATCAACCAATAGGGGCTTCTGCACCTCTATGGCATGAGGCTAACCAGAGTGGCGTGTGCCACTACGTGTGGTGTGCATCACTTCCCTATGGCTCATGCCACAAGTGCTCAAAAATCCTTATTTTTGCCCAATAAACACAAAAGCCTTCATGATCCGAGAAAGGCCCTGCACCACTACGTGTGGCATGCGCCATAAGCATGGGGCACATGCCATAGTATCCTGTGGCGCATGGCCCTTCGATTCAGAGGCTCTAAATGTGTCGATCTCTAATAATTGTACTAACTCGGAGATCTAATGGCTAAGCTCCGAACTTAAATGGTTCGTGATGCATTATAGGCCATATATGGATCAACCAAATAATAAAAACAAGATTGAGAGCAGTGATTCACGGATTTGTTCATCCTTGGGGATGAACAAATCTACCATGTGCTTAAATCTTATAAAATCTTAAGTTTTTATCATTAAATTATTGCCCTTTTATCATTACTGTCTTTGAATTTCTCGCTATTTACTTTAATGGTTATGGTTATTATTATTCTAACCCATGATTTATTGTCCTTGTAATGTTTACATTCATCATGTTCATATTTATTGAGTGATTGTTTGAATCTGAATGTTATGATTGATTTATGCTTCTGTGAACGTTTGCCATTCCTTGTGTTTGATTGTTCCTGGAATGGGTTTATGTTTTATTCTTATAGAAAAATGTAAAGAATAATTGGGTTAGGAAATTTAGGGATTTTAAGGGTAGAATGTTTAGGAGTTGGTTTGTAATCTTTTCTCCTTTCCCCCTTTCTTTCCATGTTTAATTTTTGCAATAATTGCTTGAATGAAATCTTTTACAAAATTGGATTAAAATGTTTTTGTGAACCCCTCTCCCCGCCATACGCACTCGCGATGTGGAAATGCGTATGACAAATGGATAGAAATGCACGTGATGTATGAGAGTCGCCACCTGGTTTAATTATTTAAGGGTAAACTAGGAAAACCCTAAGTGACTCCGATTTTCAATTAACCTAATTACTAGATTAATTACCCAATGGTTAAAGCATGGTGTGCAAACCCGAGATGGATCCCGAGACTATGTCATGCTGATGAAACTAACCTATGAGTGGATGAATGCTTTGCTGGATGAATGAATGAATTAGATGATTTCGACTTGTCGCTCTGGGTTAGATCCCAAACGTGCCTACGTACTTCCGTTTGAATGGAAGATCAAAGTCAACGTAGTTCGATAGGCCTCTTTAGAGGGCTTTGGATGGGATGCTTTATGCATGCAGTTTGACTTGCCGCTTGGGGTTAGATCCCAAACGTGCCTACGTACTTCCGTTTGAATGGAAGATCAAAGTCGACGTAGTTCGATACGCCTCTTTAGAGGGCTTTGAA
>CANUEP010048400.1:0-69830 GCA_947857235.1 Jatropha podagrica | reverse complement strand
TATTTTGTTTCCTGTTTCCTGTTGGGAATGGATTTTCCAAACAATAAATGACTCCTTTTCTGCATCTTCTAGTCTATAAAATACTTAATTGGAGCTTATGGTCCAATTCACTGGAACCAAATTGCACCTTCTCATATTTCCTGTTAGATTTCTAAATCAAAAGATCTGTCATTTGCTGTTGGTGCACTGAGATAGGAGTACCATTGACTTTTTTTCTAAATTTTTTGGTTTAGCAGGTGACTCTTGGCTTCCAATGAATTTGTGTTCATTGAAAGTCACTAGGCTTTATGGGAGGTAGCAATATAACATCCATGTCTGAAACAATGCATTTAAAGATGGAAATTGTTCCGTGCAAATTTTTCTGTAGTAAAACAAGCAAGCAAAGGAGCTTTAAACACCCATCTGCGAGGCAACACTGGAGGATACTTGATAAAAAAAGAAACTTTGGTAAAGAGAAGTGAACTTTGTGTCCCAAGTTTCAAATTCATTACAAAAATGTCGAATTACAAGGAAAGCCAATTTTCAAATTCCCATCACAATGTGGATAATTAAAAGATGATACTATGAACATAATAATCAACATTGATATGTGTATATATATATATCTGGATTGGTCAAATTATGTGCCTGTAAGATGGATGACTACTGTTGCTGATACAGATTAGTTCCCATGATACACAGCTGAAACTGTTGCATGAGAAAGGTTGGGGAAAAAAAAAATATACTTTAGACATTAGAAACCATCTATGATTGCTGGATCTGGAATATCACCCAAGATTTTTTCCCGCAAATGCATGACTCCACTGCAGAGCTCATTCCCTCGGTCGAGCAAGCCAAAGGGAACTGAGAGCACGTAACCTGGAAAAGTAATCATGGATAGCAAGAAGAGCACGAGCTGACTGGCGGGTTGTCAATATACGGTGCATTTGTTGTAGCGTTTGCTGCCGCAGATTATCAGCCTGATTTTCAAAATCCATCAAATTTAAAAAAAAGAAAAAAAAAATCCTCCTGAGAAACAGAATCTCTGGACAAAGGGATGCAGGAAGCTCAAGACCTTAGCAAATTCGAAGAGATTCAATACTCCAGTATATAACTTGTCTAAGACATTTTATTATTTTGTGAAGTATAACGATCAAATTTTAAAGTTGCACACATCAATATCAATCTTGGAAAGAAGCTAATCATTCCAATTGTTAAATTAGTCATTAAGTGGATTTTAGAGCTGTCTCAAGTGAATCCCACACTAATGAAATGTACAAATGGCGTTAAATATAATTACCTGGCGAATGAACCCCTCGAGAGTCCCTAGCTTGCCCATGGCCATGGCCATCTGACCCATGTAATTTGCCACATTTCCAGATGAACCGGATGAACCAAGGGATCCACTAGATAATGTCTCAGCCAAAGACTGCTGCAATGCCTCCATTCCTTGAGATAGAGCATCTTCTGCCTGTTGGGAAGATTGCTGCAAATTACCTATGCCCACCAACTGCTGCTCGGTCAAGGGCTCCAATTGATTCACAAGAAGCTGCAACCATAACCAATTTTATCACCTTCTGGAACAAAAGGAAATAGAGCAGTTTCCTTCCCTCCAAAAACGAAACAAAAAGAGAGACAGCAGGGGATCACATTTAAGGTGGGAGGCCAAGAAATTATTAGATATTTTCAGCAGTAATCAAGCAATGCAATGAGAAGGAAGATGGATCTAGCATACTAAAAAAATGATGAATCAAGCATAAAATTACTGAAATTCAAGAATAATAAAGTTCAAACGCACATAAGCAGGTGCAGAAAAACTACAATGCACAAAAAGAAAAGCTAGCATACTGCTGCCACCACACATGAGAAAGGTGAATAGGCAGGGGGCTTTTCCCCTTGCATCTCTGCTGTCAGCTCATCCTCACTCAGGGATAGATGCAGACTTCCTTCACTCTCAACCCAGTCATAGTTGACATCCCTGATCCCCAACTCTCCACATATTTAACCTGTCTGTTAGATCAAACTCATTCTGCCCTTTCTTTTCTGTCCTTTTATCCGAAGATTTCTCAATCAAATAACCTCTCCTTTCCATTATAACAACAAAAGAATGGAGAAAGAAGGGAAAAGGAATGCCTTAAACATTAAGGTAAACAGCCAAATCAGATCAAGCCATCTATCTCAAAATACGAAGGACCTTCTCTAGAGTTGAAACATGGACAGTGCACTGTATAGTGGAAAATGTCTCCATCAGCATATTCTGCACTTATAATTTAGAGAAACAGAGGGACTTCAACAGAGAAAAATTTATACTCTCATTGACAGTTGACATTCATTTTAAGTTTTCAAAAATTTTAGATAGAACATATTCAAACATCAGGATGCTATCCTAGTCTGGAAGTTATCTGCCATTAGATATATGGGCTTGGGCCAGAGATTGCTAAAATCCATCACAACCTTTGACAAACAGATCAATCATAAAGACCCCCAGCACTCATGATGACAGGGTTGGCAGGAACAGCCAGGGATGGTATTCTCATAAGCACACAAATAGCTACATGCACGCACACTTTTATAAAAACCTTAAGACTGACATTCAGCAGCTAATGTAGACAAACCATGACAGAAAACAAGTAAAACGGTAACAATTTCATTACAACAGAGGCTACACAGACTAAATGCTTTAACCACCAGTCAAGCATCAAATGGCACAAGCAATACAAGACAACTCACCTTCAGAAGCTCTGATGAACGGAAGCCACCAAGCCACAAGAAACACCTCTCAGCAGGTGTCTTCCACATGCCAGACAGCAAATGGAAAACATCAGCCTTGGCTGCATTGCTCTTCAGCCTGAAAATTTCATCATAATGAGCCATTATACCATCTATGATAATTCGAAGTTCGGCGTCACCCGCATGGGAATTGACGGCAGATCTCAACTCATTAATTTGTCTATTTTGCTCCTCTAGCCACCTTGCATATTCCACATCAAATGCCATTGCCCCTGCACAGGATACGGTGAAAACAATTATGTAGGTCATGCTATGGACTAACATGCAGAGCAATGAGTATGATACAAGGGACAACGAGAGGCTGAATTTGAGTTTTTCTCAGAGATAATTATATATATAAAAAAAAATGCTAGTAAAGGCCTATATAAACGCAGCTTCAGTACATTAAAACTGGAATCAGCATACTTCAGGCCAATCTCATAGAGTACTACATGGTAGATAAAAGAAAAGTAATTTAGTAATCTAATGCATACTGCAAACATTAGTTTATCAGATGCCAATATTAAGCCAGTATGCTCTTCTACTTTTGGTACATTTCCAAGAGGTTTCACTAATAGACATACAGCAACTTTAGAAAGCACCTACGAATTACTAGTTTTTCTTTTTCTTTTTCTTTTTCTTTTTCACCCTTGCTTAGGAAGAAACTTTTCCTTCTGTTTGAAATCATTTTCTCCTTCACTTTAAATATAAATTCTTTTTCATTCAAAGAAGAAAAATAAATCTCACCTATTCTTAATCAATTAAGAACTATATTTAGCATGATAAAATTCTGGGTAACAAGATAACATCAGTGTGGAGCATGGTTATGAGAAAAGAATTGCTCGCCTAGCATGAATTCAAACTCAAATTCATGGATAGATGCATGCACTGTAAGCCTTCTCCATTTTCCTTAAGTTTCTTAATCCACCATGCTTGTGAAGGCTAAGGGGCACAAATTGTAAACGAAAAATGCTTAATGTTAGGGTTACTTTCGTTTTTTTATCTAAGGAAGACATGGAATGCTTCATTACAGGTATGGAGACACTTGATACGGAGTATCAGACATTAAGGTACGTTCAAACCCAGAACTTGATCCCAGCATCAATAATAAATTAAAGTCTAGACTACAGCATCAAAGTTATTAAAAGCACTACATCTCCAAATCAAATAACAAGGGATTAAAAAGGCCCAGACATACTCCTGCGATGCTTGGCAAGCCTAGTGTTGAATAAGAGCTTGCATGCATCACTTCATCAAAGCATTCATAAAAATTGGGAAAAACTATTCCCAAGAAAAAATATTGACCTTTCTAGTGAATAATAGCTTCTTTTTATCACAAAAAAAATTGTAAACATGTTGAATTTAGAATAACAGGTTCTACCATTTCCACTCATTGAATGGGCTTGATCTCCTGAGCTTGATATAAAGATTCCCTATGTAGGAAAAACAAGAGCAAATAAGTAAATAAGTGAAAAGATCGAAAAAAAAATTAATACCTGAAAAAGATGATGTATAATGAACAAACAGAAAAAATGATTAAGAATTAGCCAAAGTTAACCTGCTGTCGAGCTCGCTGGAGCTCCTGTTCCAGTTGGGTCAGCTTCAAGCGACTACTTTCTAGTTGCTGGACATAAGCCTGCGGAGGACAAGGATAGATGCAACTCAGTAGGAGAGAGATAATTAGACATGCATGCATCAAGAAGTATGTTGTCCAAAGCAGATGGCTATATAATCTGAGCTAAGTTCCTCAGTTTTAGAGGTTTCCTTGCATGATAACAACCTTCAACAAGAATAATAGAATGTAAACATGTTGGATTGAAGCCAAGTCAGTGCCATGAGTGCTCATACTGGCTCACATTGCCATTTAATTGGCCAACCATATAAGTTCTATAAATTTTACATTGCAAATTCGCAATGCAACATTAAAAATCAGTTTTAATGTATCAAACAACATGCATTACATCAATGGGAAAAAATTTCTGAAACATAAATAAAGAAGTGAGTGCAAAATGCTGATTAAAATGAATGATAGAAGAAAGGCGAGGCATACTTTCTTCCTCAAGCGGCTTTTTCTTGCAGCTTCTCTATTTTGGGCAAGTCTACGAAGAGTCTGCAGAGCATAATGGAACATCTCAAATGAGGCTAGTTCTGTCAAATATTATACATAAAAGAATTATATGGTACTTTACCTTCTGATCCATTTTATCCTTTGATCTGTCACTGGAATCTGAAGCCGCAATAGCAGTTGATTGACCTCTATCAAACTGCAGGCATGAAGCAACAAATTCTTAGATTTGCAGCATTCTTGTTACATCTATCCATTTTCTGATGAGTTGAAAGGATAGTGTCACTGTTCATCCTATGCTACAACAGAAAGAATCAACATTGAAATCCAAAACATGAAGTAGTTACTAAAATTTTTAATAACTACCAGTACCATCTCCGCAAATATCCAAAAATGCAGGATTTAGCACATAAAATATGAAGGGAAGGGTGGAAAGGAATAGAACCCTCTGATTTTTATCATCAGTATCTGCATCTGTTGAGATATCAGTCCTAGGACTGGCATCAGCCATGTTGGACTCTCCCCAGTTATCGGTATTACCACCAGATATAGAAACCAGGTTCAGTTGTTGATTCTTTTCTAATGACAATCTCTGAGACTCCACTTGAGCAGCAGATGGATTAATATTAAAAGAAGTATTTGACTGTTTTGACAAGATAGAAGAAAAATTAGTTTTAGTAAAAGTAACTAATAAAGGCATAAACCTCATATAACAAATGGAATATGGAAAATCACCTTATCAAAACGGCCAATATGGAGGGTATCAGATGAGACTGCTTGGCTACTAACCTTTACTGGATTGAACACTGTATCTACAATTCCATGTCACACAAAATCTTTCACAGATGCAGACTAATAATTTCTCAAATCTAATTACAATACTTCTTAGATTTAGTGAAATATCCATTCTGTTCTGAGGGAGCACTAGTATATTACAACAGACCAATTTTTTAGTCATTGCCATTTGTACTCTTTCAGAAATATTCATGCAACTTCCTCAAATAAAGATTAATCAGGTACTTATTTACAAGTCTTCTTGATAAAAATCCTTACCATCAAAAACTCCAAAATAATTAAGTGAGGGTTTTGATTAAAGTCAGTGGAAAGGGAAGGATAACCTAGAGCAGCAAACACGTTAAAATTGCAGGGTGCATGCCCCCAAGTTGCATAAAAAAAAAAAGGAAAAAATGATTCCCACATATTCTATAGTTTGTTGATTACAAGGATAATATTGTACTGCATGCTACCAATGTTCTGGTGGATTGTTCTGGGTGAAAGAAACTAATGCCCATAAAAGCTTTAAACAAACAAACAAGCCAAGAAGACATCATTAGATGCATTTTAGGTCAATTATCTATCAGGTCCAGAATATGAAAGAGTATGTCATGTCTGATCAAATGTGCACTGTCAATTGGATTACTGAATACTTACTTGAACTCAGGTCAACAGCATCCTCTAAGTGAAATGCAACAGAGGGCTTAAATGTCCCAAAATCAGAGACACGATATGAATGGATTTTGCTTCCTTCTATTTCACTGAAAACCAGAGTTCATTTAAGAAATAACTTGCAAGAAATGCATTACAAGTTGAAACCAAATTAAGTTGCAGCATGAGTGCCAGCATGATACTACCGATCAATGTATTTAAGTACACATATCATATCAAATTATTCTCTTTAAGTTCAAACATGGATACGTCTTCGTCAGAAAATTTAAAGATTTCCAGTCAAGTTCTTTGAATTTATAATTAGTGAACAATGATTAAGGAAAAACTGTGCGAAAACTATCACAATTAATTTCGACTACTCAAACTACTGGAAAGTATTTCTAAGTTTAGTTATGTCACTAGTCAATGACAATATACCATATTTTTGCAATCAACTCTGACCTGAGAATATATCAGCCAAACAAGAAACTGCCCAACTATGATGTTCTTATCTACCAAATTATAACATAAAATTCACAAATTAAATTGAAGTACCAGAAAAGATTTCTGATGGATTAATGGACATACTCAAACGTGTGGAATTGATTGCATCAATTTACTATGTGATCTCATATGGAGCAAACAGGAACAAAGAGTAAAGAAATCAAGAAATCTGAGAGGGAAAAAAAATTACAACTTGAAGGAAGATAGCATGTCAAAATGTAAATTCAAATAACAACAAAATAAGTACATCAAAGAGGGGCATTACGGTGCATTTGAAATGGGTAATTTAGGATCAAAGCTCGGCATCCCGTTGGCTTCCTTCTCATCTTCCAGACCCCCTCTACTCCCCATACATCACCATCATCCTTTTGCCCCTTAGTCCCCTTCCGGCAAATTAGCATAAATCCCTACCTAAACCAAACTGCAATAAGCATCACTCTCTTCCTTCAGTTAAAAAAAAATGAGACAAAGAAGAAGATAAGAAATGGTAACAATCAAATACAGAAGAACAAAAGTACTTCTTATCTAAAATCTGAGTTCTAGCAGACTGGTTCCATTCACAGATTCACAAGATTCATTCAAAGATCAAGCCTAGTTCACTGCAAGCATAAAATCCTTCAAATCATATTCTTAGAATGACAGAAAAAAAATACCCAGATTCCATCCAAGTCTAAAAACACAGTACAAAGAACGTTGGAAACGTCCCAATCACATAAGCTATACAGGTTTAAAACCCATGTCATTTCAAATACCAGAAAATGAATGAGCTAATCTTTCAAGAAGATTTTACATAGATCAAATGCAAATTTGATCAACTATTCCACCTAAGTCTGATGCCAAATAATTAGTCTCCCAGTCAATTTTCACGACAAAAGGCGGAAGAAAGAAAAAAAAAAAAAGTGGGGAAAAAAGAACAAAAACATTAATCCCAATCAGAACACAACCAAAATAACTTGTGAAAATACGACCAGTTCATGACCAACCCACCATATGAAAAACCCTAAATATGAGAACTTTCAGCACAATATTAAATTTAGCTTTCGGAATTTGGCACCCATCCAGCAACACCCACATGCCAGACTCAGGCAAGACAAAAAAAAAAGCTGCTTTCATAGAGTATAAGTTTCCAAAGCAAGACAAAGTAAACAACTTGCACCAATCCAATGATACAGCAACAACAACCCAATGATTCACATACGAAAGACCCAGAATTCAACTTCTAAGAACTTAAACAGCAATAGTATAGCGCCAATTCAATGATGCCCAGCAGATCAAAATGAAGCGCAGTAGAAGTAATAACCCTTGCAGAGAACAAATTGCTCTGCCTTAACATGTTGTCAGTTCACAAATTGTCGCCAGCCCCGTAATACCCAGAAGTCAAATTCAAGGTAAAACACTATAAAACCCCTAATTCCAGAACCTTCGAGACGTCATGCTTACCCTCTCATATATTGCGAAGTAGTTTCACAACTAAACAAGTAATAGCCAAAAGCCAAAACAAGCTAAAAACACTAATGAAACAATCTTTTAAAGATCAAAATTCACCTACTACTGCAAAGAAGCAAACTTTCATTTCATACCAGGAAGTGATTGTTCAAGTCAAAATCATAACAGAAACAGGGTCTCCACCAAACCCACCTGGGATTTTGTAGTTGATGATATTTGATGATAAAAGTTTCTCCTTTTTCGAACAGAAGGTATAATTTTTATTTGTTAAACACCAAAAGAAATGTATGTATCGGATTAGAGAGAGAGTGAGGTGAAGATCATTCCAATCTCTAGACGTCCTCTTCTGTGGAAATCTTCCACTTTCCAAGGACTAATGATTTTTTAATCAACTTTTTTAATGTTTAGTGCTTTGACATGAATTGTTTTGTGTCTGTTTTTTCCATTTTTTAATTTGCTTTTATAATTTTCTTCGCTGTTAATTATGTCAGAAATACTGACACAGTTACAATACAGCCAATCTGGCTTACTATTGCCAGTGACAGGGCTGTGATTCCCTCCGGTCGAGACCTAGACAAGTTAAATGCCGATTCTCGCTCTGCTTCTGCCACATGCATGATCAAAGTGCGGGTTAAAAGGCTTTTGTAATAATTGAACTTTCTTTTCCCCCTAACTTACCTTGGCCAATAGAAATCCTACAATCATCAATATTTTAAAATTTACCTTTTATTTTGGTGAGAGTATCTTTTTCAAAGAAAAGAAAAGAAAATAATTATGAAAAAAATATTTGTTCTTATTTAGAAAATGGTAAATAGAAATATTTATTGTACATATTATATAATGAATTATACTAACTAAATATGCTATCAGGGAAGGAGGAGAAAGAGTTGGGATGATTTTTTTTTTTTTTTTTCAATTTCTTTGTTGAATGCGGGAGGGAGCTAGTCAATTAATTGGGTTTATATTGGGCTTCTCTATTTGACTAAGCAAATATAGGCTAAGTCACCTAGCCTACTTGTTTATTGGGCCTTGATAAGATTTTTAGCCCAATTGTTGTTGGGTCTTGCTTTCTGGTATTTATATTTCTTGTATTCTTTCGATCTGTATGAAACGACAAAAGCAATTAAACATGATAAGTCAATGCTAACGCCCAGTTCAGATTAACACTGCACTGACTTCAGTCTACAAAAACCTCATTTTTTAAGTTGCTGCAAGTTATTTTTTGAGAAAAATCTGTTGAAGCAAATAAGCAATTTTTTTTTTTTTATATACATGAGAGACTCAATTAACCAAAGCAACATTGTTGATTACATGGTAAGAATAGCTCTCCCCTTCGCCAAATTGAAAATAACTTTTGCAGTGGAGAATTTTCGAACTCAAAACCTCACTCTCTACATCTTCTACGAGAAATAAGAAAAAAAATCGAACCACACATGATTCACAGCAATTTAATTTATTGCAATTGTGTTTTTAGTGTGTAATTTATTTGGAAGTCAACAATCATGAAATTCGAAGTCAATCAAACATCAATGGGAGAAAACAGAAAACAGTAAAGGAGAAGCTTTTATAGTACAAATTATGATTATTTCTCGTGCATGTGTATAGTTATTTTGTTCTTCAGACTCAATTAACATCAAAGCATGAATGTCGGAGTGAGTAACTACAAATTAGAAATATCCCCTAGTCTGTTGGTTTTCTCTTCCTCCCAAGAATTGAGGCTCTTTGAAATCTAGGGCCACCCATTCGCCATTTCTTGAAGGCTGCCATGGAAGATTGAGCTGCCTCGTACACTAGCATTTCACAGCCACACTAAGAAAATTACCATCTAAACATAAGGCATAACGAGAAGATAATATGATTAAAGAAGCTGATGAATCTCACAATTGCTTTCTTCTTTAGATAAAAATGCCCAGAATTTGGAGGTTGCTGTAAATGCTGTAGTGTGTGCCTTGTACAAAACTTCTTTATACCGGATTCTAAAAGCGTAAGAGAGCAACAACCCAATGGTTTTATCGCACCTATGCATAATAATACCAAAAAAGTAAAAGGTCAGTAAAAACAAATTTGATGACTAAAGAAAGACAAGAATAGTAATATTTGCAAATTTAATATCGATGGTTATCCAATGCTTATTGTTGCAGTTAATACAAAAAGGACAGCAAAAGAATAACTTCATTGCATTACATTAAATCACAGAAACATACTACATGAAATTTGATTACAGTACTTTTTACTGAAACAGTTGCTAAAAAGGTATTAGTCCACCAGATTACCCATTGAACTAGACCAATTTAGTACACTTCATTTATAAACTTCAGAGGTTTTAGTTTTGACACAAAAAGAAACACCGTGCAGAATAATAATCAAGTATTATATTCCTCCAAAGCTTAACATTAGGAGCACCATATGGTTAGAAACCACAAAAGCAAATGCTCCAAGACTGACTTTAAAAATCAAGAGACAAGGTCAATTTGTTTATTTTCATATTTTGTTAAGAGGCATTTTCCACTTAGCTTCTGCATATAGTAAAGACCCAGACAAGTGCCTCTTGCGTGACAGATGGACCTCTTAGAAAATATACTTCCTAGGATCTGCTTTATAACTTCAACATGCATAGAGGTAAATACAATCTAAGACCCAGGTAGAAAGCTAAAACAACATGATTCAAAAAGGAGAAATGTCAAACCAATAACCACTATCTTTGATGCCAAGGGCAATAAGGTCTTCAGTGGTTCTGGTTGGTAATAAATCAATCTTCTCATGCATGCTATGGCATAGAAGATTTCCTAAAGTTTTAGTCAATTGATAAGGTGTGTCATTGTCAACTGGGCAATTAATACATAAGAAGATATTCAAACATTTGTTTTCTAAGTTTTAGAACCTGTATTCATCTATGAAGCAAGTTCATTGCTTCCATTATAACCAAATTAAGAATAACAATAATGATAACAAACAATGTCTGATAGTGAAGGGCAGGTGTCTTTGTTGTGTAATCCAACAGAATGCACCCAGAGATCATATAATGAGTATCACTTGCATAGACAAATACAAAGATATGGGGAAGAGACTTACAATGGTGCTAGCTTGCATCCAAATTCATAAAAGTATGGACAGCGAGATTTAAGATCCACGCATGCTGCATCAGCTTGGATTTCCAGCCTTGTTCTAGCAGTGAAAGAAGCCATTATGAGAACGAAAAAAGAACTAAGAAAAAAATAAAACCTTGAATTACTTCTAACAGCCTATTGTTATGTTTTATGCATAAGCATTCTGCTGGAAGTTTTGTATAATATAATGTGATCCCTCATTAGAGAACTTGACAAGAATTTGCTAAAATACTAGGGCTTCTAGCCAGTCATCTACACATAACCACAAACATGAAAGTTGTGATGCAAGTGAGTTACACCATGTCTGCTCCCCTCAACTAAGTATCCAGATCATTGTGCATCAATATGATTGAAACAAGAGTACAAAAATGCATCTTTCTCTTACTCAAATGCAAAACAGAAAATATCATTTAGAACTAGTGGGACAATTACTTCTGATTGAAACAGGCGGGAACATTCATTGATACAGATTGCCTCAAGTGTAACTCACGAGCAAGCCAGAAAGGTAGCTCCACCTTTGTACCTTGTTCAACCTAAGAACCACAATTTAACAACATATCAGAACACAAATTTATTTTTCACTCTCACTCCACAGAAACGCCCCCAGAACTTACATAGCCTCTTTCAGTGCTTTCATCAATTTTCACTCCATTTACCGCCTTGTGGAATACAACTGGAAGAAACTGCAAGCAGGAGGAAGCACGAAAACAACAACAATGAGAAAATTTGAAATTTAAATACTAGAAGTTGAGAGATGAAGAACACAGTATTGACCTCTTCTTCCACAAGAATATCATCAATATCATAGTAATTTGCCATTCTTGATTCTCTCTATAATCCGTCTTGCCACTTATCTCAAAATTCCTGGACAGAGACAATATTTAGGTATTGCAAACTGTAAAGAATGTAAACAAAAGTTGTCCAGACTGCAAATTGAAGGGCGAAAATTTAATTATAGCGTTTGTATTGCAGCTGGAAACAAAGCAGAGGACAGTTTATACCAACAATGCTCACAATGAAAGCCGAGGGCTAAAATCCTACAGTAGAATCAAACACAGGCATCACCTAATTGTGTTCACTAGTCACAACGGAATGAAACACCTAATTGTGTTCACCTAATCAAACACAGGCTAAAATCCTACTGTAGAATCAAACACAAGCATCACCCAACTCAGTGAGTCAAAAACAACACGGAAAGGAGCAAGATTTCGAGACCCATGAACAAGCAGCAGGGGCAGGCACATTTAAGATTAAGGGAAAAAAAAAAAAGAAGAAGAAATACCTATTATCTTGTTAAGCATATGAAATTAGAAGGAAGATGGCAGTTCTCGGCTTTTGTTCCCTTCTCTTTTGCTCCCCATTGATGCAAGTAATTTCGAAGGTTTCGACCTTTCTCTGTAAGAGAGAGAGAGAGAGAGAGAACTGAAATTACAGAGACTTACGAGAGATTTTGGAGTTAGTAGAAAGAGAGATATGGAAAAGCGAGTCAGAGGGATGACGGGGAAGGAGCGGCTCATAGAACGGCTAGACAATAAGATAGGGGTGGTCCGACGGATGGACGAACTGAGAGAACGGCTAGGGCTAGATGAAATCTTGGAGGATAAAGCGTTTCTTCAGACCTAAACGACATAGTTGCAGTTTAAATTTTTAATTTTTAATGTAAATTATTTTATAAATTAAATAATGATTATATCTTTGCAGAATAATTTATTATAATATTAAATATTATAAATAAATTTACTGATATTTAATAGTCATTCTATCTATTATAATATTACTATAAGATACAAGTATAATAGTACTTTTGATATGTACTCCTAATTATAATTAAAAGTGGTAATTAATGCGTGTACTAAATGATATTTATAATTATAAATACTTATAAATAGAATAGTACTAAAAACTAATATAATTAGAAAAGTGATAATTAATGTATTTATTAGAGTAATATTTATAATTAAAAATAATTATAATTAGAACAATACTAAAAACATATAATTATGATATATAATTGGAATCGATTCTTCTTACAAGCAACTCTGATATGAAATCAAAGTCAACCAATACAATCGTAGTTAAATAAAAATTATTATTGATTATTATTTTAATTAATACTATCCATTTTTAAAAATTTATTCTAGATATTACGTTGATAAATTCATCATGAGCTAATTTTTCAGCTAAATTAATTATCAATTTTTCTGTTCTACGAGTTCTGCTTGTACATTTATAATTTTATTAACTTGTAACCGAATGATATGTTATTTAATTTTCTATTTTTTTAACTATTCTAATTTTTCCTTGTAGGTTAACTAAATAAGGGAAAAATTTTTCTTTATTACTATTGAACCTACTAAATATTTCTTTTAATTCACATGCTTCATATTATCTTTTGTCTTTATCTAATACAACATCTTTTAGTTTTATCAAATATTGTTTTTTAACTTCTTTATCTTCAATATTATCTATACATTCTAAAAGAAAATCAATCTCTCTAGTAACTACGTTTATATTATTTAATTTATAAATACATAAACTCTCGCATTCACAATTATTAATATTGCTTGAACTGTCTTCTAAACCACTAGATTCTATTTTGTATATATTTTTTGCACTATCACTTATTTCTAAATCTGTATCTATATCAGTGAGAAGCAAACTCATCATTTGTTGTTTTAACTTATGCGATATATGTAAGTTGTTTATTTTTTCTCTTATTTTGTATTACGATTTATGGTACCATACTTTTTTGCACTTGTAACATACTATTTGTCCTTTACACTTTTTTTAAACTGTATTTTTCTTTGTATTTGAAGGGGTTTGCTTTCGTTAGAAGTTTTATTTTGGAAAATTTTAGCTCTTTAAGGTCTTCTGTGAGGGTTTTTCTTATGAATCTTCTTATTTCTAGCTGAAGGAGGACTTAATCTTTTATATCCATACTGACTGCAGAAATTTGCCAATTCTTTTCTACTTTGATGGAACTCACTCTTCATTTTTGCTTTTAACTTAAAATTTGTACATAAAGCTAAACCTTTATTATTAATACGATTAATATTTTTCCATATGTGAGGGTGTCATAAGGTATGAATCCCTCGTATTTGAGAGCGTACTTTTTCAGCAAATAACTTTGATAATCCACCAATAAATCTTTATTTCCAAAAAGCATGACTACAATCTTGCCTAGTAAATACTTTTGTAAAAAATACATCTTTATATCATCTAAAATCTTGTAACTTTGGACAAGTCAAATTAGTCAATAACTCAGAAGTTCTAGCTTGATATTCTCTTAGTTCACCTATAAAGGTTTTGATAATTGCAAATATCAAAGTATTCACTGTATCTTGTATAGTTGTATGTATTTATTATTGACCTTCTTGTTTAACTATAGTTTTGGTAGCATTTAATATTTTTTTTGTCTTTCTTCAAATAAAATATAATTATCCCATTATCCTTTTAATTGACTAGTAAATCCTGAGATTAATATATGAGCTACAGTTGGGTCAGTGTTACCTTTAGATTTATGGGCTAACAAAACCATAATTATTTTTTATAGCATATTTATTATCTGGTATTCTGACAATCCATCTATATTTTTTTATGTAATGATATAATTTTATTAAACTAATTAAAATATAAATGAACATGATTAAAAATAAATAAATATATGTCATTGTATGTAAATGTGATAACAATAGATTAATCTAATCATAAGTTCATAATTTTATAAAATAAAAAATATTTATTATAATTTAAATATTTATTAATATTATAAAATTTTAAAATTATCATTATAAAAGTTAATATATTTATAAAAAAATATAAATGAGTAGCTTGTTCCCAATCCTTTTTAACAAGTTTATTCACGATCTTATTAAATGAGTTAGTTAATAAGTTTATTAAATGAGCCTATTCATAGCTAATTAAACAAACTTATTCAGCAAGTCTGTTTGCGAACTTGTTCGCAAGCCTTACAAATGATGCGGTTCTCGAGTCTTACTGAGTCGAACTACTTCATGTTTAAGTTTGGTTTGTTTATTTAAATGAATCTAATTTTTTTTTCAAATTTGATTAGTTTAAAAACTAAATTCAAACTTTTATTAAGCTGAGTCTTGAATAATTCACAAACAATTTAGTTGGTCTACAATCCTAGGATTGGCAAAGCACACTTCTATCAAAATCAAGCTATTGAGTCGAATCAATTTGATTTAATTTGAATCAATTAATATTTTATATATTTAGTCTTATTTCAATTTTAGTATAAGATTTTGAAATTTTTTAACTAAATTAAATTAATTCAATTAAATTTGATTCAATGACACACAATTCAATTTCTATTCGATTTTACATATGAAGTATTAACATTAGTAGAATCTTGCCGACGTCATTTAGGATCAATAACCATTACGCCCTTCACATTACATGCAACAATATCCTTCGCGTCCATGGTTGATGTATCCTACATGGACTCCACTGCCTTATCCTTTACCTTATTTCTAGCTATATTCATCGGTACAAATTCCATGTTCACAGGAATTTGAGTTTGAAAAGGTTATTTATTTGGAGAGATATCATATCACCTGCCCCAACCTTGCGCACCCCACCGGTGATTGAAGACTCCGATCTCAACCGTGGCGGTCCTTTCTACATATTTTGACGATGATCAACCTGTGTCCATGGCCCATAAGCAAAGTTTTCTTTTGTAATCCTAAGGGTAGGAGAAAGCTTGTGACAATATCGATCAGAATGTCCCTGCATCCCACAAAAGAAACAAAACATGGAAAGCTGCTTATATTTATAAGTAATTCATTGCCACTCCCCTCCAAGTTTTTTGACTTGCATTCGCCTTAGTAAAGGTTTACGAACAGTCAATCGAACCTATATTCATGAGAAATTTTGTGCATCAGACCCTAAGAATTCTCCTATAAAATTACCAACTTACTTTGTTACCTATTCATACTTAAAACCACATGAAAGATTATGAACTTGTATTCAGAAATCCGCTTTTACCAGCTCAACCTTTTTTGCATTTTCTCCCGGCAGCAGTGCTTTTATAAGAATGAGGTTTGGGAAAAGTTCATATATTTACAACTCTGTCATGATCAATCTATACCATATTATTCTGAAAAGCAAGATTATTAACGGGTTTATCAGTCAAGACTCTATAAGTCACATAACAAGGTGAATCCTCCTTCCACTGTAAATTCTATCCTCCTCAAGATACAGACTTGCGTATGCTTCTTCAATAGGGCAAAACGTATAAAAAATGTGAACACATGTTTACATATTTTTTATTTCTATATATATCAAGGTGTAATTCCGTACATTTCTAGAAAGAACACATTAATTAGATCCCGAAAATGTTTACTTGTTCTTGTTGAAGTAATCCATTTTGGAAAAAAAAAAAGGTTCAAAAGTTTCTGGAAAGTCAAGGCTGAAGCGAAGTTGATGATCCAACTCGAGGACAGCAACGACGTCGTAGCTGACCTCATCGCAACGGAAAGAGCAGTTGCCACATCATCGCTGCCCAATCGAACGGCTACTATAGAATCTGAAAAGATCAGAAAAAGTGTTTTGAATTATGTGGCTAAAAAGGAGTTAACGTTGAGGGAGACATTAGCAACTTGCTGTATAGATTTCAATTAACTTTGAAGACAAGGACGGACAAATGTCAATTTTTTGTAGGGTCCAGTAATTGGACATTTTTGTCACCTTCTTTTTATCTTCTAGATGTGGATTTTTTTTTATATTTCTTTTAATTATAAAAATTTTCAGTATAAGAGTGTTTTAATATGTTGACATTTGAGGGAAGGAGGATCCTTAAATATTTAAATCCAGTGGATGTTAACTGTATAATCTAATGTGGTTGTAATAATTCTCTGTGTGCACGTATGTATATTATTCAACTTGCTACTTTCATTTTCATTGCAGATATTTGTTAATTAACATAATTAATACATAAACTAATGAATTGCTTGAGAGTTAAGATCACAAAATAAATAAATTGGAGAAAACAGATCGAGAAGACTTCACATTTATCAGACGATTGAAAGAAGATGAATCAGCCCACCTGATTGGCTAATTATATCACAACTTGATAACATGATATAGAAACCTGCTTAAACCAATCCTGTCCAGCCATGTGTGTTTGACTGAAATTGAAGTCAAAAAACTCCTTAAAAGCCTAGGTAGCTCCTATGTTTTCTTAAGTCACAGGTGACTGCGCACGTGCTCCATCCCATTTTCCTTCTCGTTACAATGCACACAACAAATTCCCAATCAAGGCCCTGCATTAGGTCTCAAAACACCCTGCCCATTGGTTGCGGGTCATTTAAGCATCTTTAATTAACAAAATCTTCTAGTTGCCTTTTGTTTTATTTCCTATGATTCCTGAGATTTTCTCTAATCTTTATCAATTATCACCTTCCAAGAAGTAACATTTCTTGCGCTTTTTTCTTATCTAATCACCTTCTAGGAAAATCATCCTTCCGTACCTTTATATAAACCCTACCGAGAATAGTTCAGTACATAAGCATTTTCAACATCCACAAACAATATTCTTTCATTTCTTCTTCTGGGTATTTCTTCTTTTTAGCTATGGATGTACTTGGTGTTAACATGAAGAGCAAGAGACAATCAAAAAGAAGTAAAAAGGCAATCAAAGTTGTTTACATATCCAGCCCTATGAAAGTTCAGACCAGTGCTTCCAAATTTCGTGCTCTTGTGCAAGAACTCACCGGAAAAGACTCCGATGCTGCTCGGTTTATGGACGTTAATGGCGGTGATCAAAAGTTGAACTCTTCTCATGAAATTCTTGACCAAAGAGGCGCGGATGAGCAGGGATCTTTTGTTCCTAGTTTTATGAACTCTTACAATGATTCATCCTCAACATCTCCGGGTTCTGATTCTGTATTCGAATCTTTGGATAGATATTTGCCGCCTATGGAAGGGAGCTTTATGAGCATGTTTCAATCGAATCTCTTCCATGAATATTCTTCTCATGAGTTGGATGTGTTTAACTAACTAGAAGCTTTTAGGTATGCATTGTAAGTTTTGTTTGTTTTGGCCATGAATTCTTGATTTCTTGTCATATATATGTATATGTATAGAAGTTAATACTAAATTACTAATAACAGTTTAGATTAAATATTGATCTGTTCTTTCATTCTTCTTCTTTTCTTTTTCCGATTCAAAGGAAAATCTGAACAAAATCCTTGAAATCTTTCACTGGATCTTGTACAGTGACAATATGTACGTTTTGTTTGATTTTAAATTTTATGAAATGAAATTCATAGCAGACAGGTGCAGCTGATGGTGGAATAGTGCTTCTGGCTTAATTAGTTCCTTTCTGTGACCAAGTTGATGGCGGCTGCTGGTTGAGGGCCCTTTTCTCTTTTCATACTCTTATCGGATGTGTATATATACATATATATGAAAGAAGAGAATATTATTGATATTGAGCTATTAATATTACAGTTATATATAAGTTGCAGTCGTTCCTTTTATTTTTATTTTATCGTATTTTATTTAACATCATTTATTTATTTTTAATGTGTTTTTTTTTTTTAACAAAAATTTAAATATGCATGCTGAGTGTTTGATTTTAAACCGCTGAGAATTAGATCAAAGTTGGATCTTTGGTGACAATATATACCTTCATGGGAGGCCTATTAAGTGTAGCACTCATAGACCGGGATGATCCAATCGAGTAGTTGCAGTTAAAGTGACATTCATCCTTACCCACCATAACATTTTACAAATAGACCCTAATAATATATATTTGACAATAATCCTAGAAAAATACAGAGATGAGGTTTTGACATGTGACACGAGCGGATAACTTTGATCACACGCTAATCCATGCTGCCTAAAATGTGGATATGCTGCACGTAATTAATCAGCTTAAGGAACTACCCCTAATTGGCTATACAGTCCCCTATTCACACAATCACAGATACCTCTCTGATGCAATGTCATGCTTAGTATGTCTTATATGTATGTATGTATCGAGATGATAAGTTATCAAGACAGGCCCATTAAGAGACATCAACAGACCATGAACGTCTTCGTTCTAGTTGAACTCTTGACATGTGTTTGTTTCCAATAATTCTCCTAATCTGGCCCATGGCCCATAAATTTTAAACAAATATCAAAATTTGTCACAACCTTTAGAGGAAAACTGGTCTTAGTGGATGGAAATATGAATTTTAGACATAATATAATGATCATGTCACATTGTCCAAAACCTTTGTTCAAGTACAATGACAGATGTTTCTTCCTGGTCACTTTGACAAAACTTGCATGTTTGTTACCAAGTACATTATATATATACTATGGTATGTCCTTAGCTGAAAATTCACATCTGCTTGAATCTTCATCAATAATGGGAATAGCATTTGGACAATTTTACCCTTTTCTCAAAATATGGAAATGGGTTAGGTGAAAGTATAACATGGGTATATATATATATATTCATTAGAAACTTTTAAGTCCAAGTAACACGGTAGATCATATAATAGGAGATAATCATTTTCTTAATTTACTAAATTGATAAAAATAGCTATAATTGAGAGGATTTAATCTCCAAACATTCCATTCCACGTATAAGTGAACAATCAGACCAATGTTTAATTGGCAACAAAAAAAAATATATCTATTTCATACTTTCATTTAATATAATATTATTTTATTAAAATCTATTGTATTTCGTGGGCTACATATCAGAATAATCATCTCGATGGCAATCATTGTAATTTTTCATAATCCAGATAAATTTCTCTATATATTTTTTACAAAAAATATTAAAAAACTTCCGATAATTATTTTTTAACTTTGAAAAAAAAAAAAAGAAATAAAAAAATGATTCAGCCGCAGCGGAAGAGATGAGTTATGGACTGTGTCTGGCTCTCTCCTCTTCTCTATGAAGCACAAGCAAGAAAAGCAGCCAGCCAAACCGAGAGAAAAGGGAGAGAAAAAGCGAAGAAAAAGAAAAAATAAATAAAAACAAACAAACAAAAAAAAATCCCTTACTCTTTTTTCTCTCTCTTTCTCTCACTCTATAATAAATCCCCACTCTTTCTCTCTCTAAAATCTTTAACTCTTAACATTTTTTTTCTTTATTTATGATCTTCTTAATCGTTTAGTGGATTATGGATCTGCTCTGTTTATCGCTTCCGAGATCCTTTAAACTCTAAATTTAATGGTATCTTTCCTTTTTTTTCTGATTGAATCGGTTTTTTCTGGGAATATTTTCCAAGAGGGAGAAAGTAGAGCAAAACGTTTGAAATGAAGGTGCCGTGCTGTTCTGTTTGCCAGACCAGGTATAACGAGGAGGAAAGAGTTCCTTTACTGCTTCAATGCGGCCATGGCTTTTGCAAAGACTGCCTCTCCAGGATGTTCTCGGCATCGCTTGATACCACTTTGGTTTGTCCCAGGTGTCGCCATGTCTCAGTCGTAGGTAACTCCGTCAATGCACTCCGTAAGAACTATGCTGTGCTTGCCCTCCTCCACTCTCCTGCGGCTGTGTCGGCGCCTAACTTTGACTGCGATTACACGGACGATGAGGAGGATGAGGATAACGTGGAGGAAGAAGAAGAGAGGTGCAGCCGCGGGTCCCACGCCTCAAGTTCTGGAGGTTGCGGGCCAGTGATCGAGGTAGGGGTCCACCAGGAGGTCAAGCTGGTTAGGAAGATAGGGGAGGGAAGGAGGGCGGGAGTGGAGACTTGGGCTGCTGTAATTGGAGGTGGGATCCATGGCAAGTGCAAGCATCGCGTGGCAATAAAGAGGGTGGAGGTGGGAGAGGATATGGAGGTGGAGTGGGTGCAAGGGCAGCTGGAGAACTTGCGGCGTGCTTCCATGTGGTGTCGAAATGTTTGTACTTTCCATGGGATGGTTAAGATGGACGGATGTTTTGGACTTGTTATGGATAGATTTTTTGGTTCTGTTCAATCCGAGATGCAGCGAAATGAAGGCAGGCTTACTCTCGAGCAAATTCTAAGGTTTTGCTATTATTATTTGCTATAATCTGGGGTGCCTGTGTTTATCTGATTGATGCTTGTAGTTGAGAATTGATCGTTTATATGTGTTTACATTCCAATCACTCAATATCTAAATGTATGTTAACAAATATTTGGATTTAGAAAACTAACTCTCGGTAATTGATTTCCTTGTTCTGCATACTAGCTTAATTTAGTGGAATAGGAATCTGAATTGTGAGATCTAATATTTGAATGAATAGCACTTTCTAATGTAATTCCAAGTTAGGTAATTGGGGTGACTATTGAAGAGTAAATTGGAAAGAAATGTGATCCTTAGGCTCACATAGCTTTTATTAATCTTGATACTTGGCTTATAATCAACTTCTTGTGTGTTTCTAACTTTTTGTTGGGAATAGAACTATGTATTTGTTGTTGTATGGATCTGAGTTGGAGTGGGGCATTGCTCTATATGCTCTCATTATCTAAATACAGAAGTGAAGTTGGCTGACAGATGAAGATATTTGTTCTGTTTGCGAATTGTTTTTGCTTTCCATGCAGAAAGCCATAGGGTCACATTCACAAAGAAAACCGTGAATTTTATGGTGTTAACTAAAGATTGATACAACCAACATTCTGTTCAGTGAGTCATGTGATGAGACAAATGTGTATGCATGCATATAGATACGCTCTAATTCACTTGATGATTGTGGAAGTATGAGTATGGAGTATGAGCCATATATCGTTGGGTAGAGTTTGAGACAAATTATTTCCATTTTTTCTCTAGGACCTTTGTTAGTGGCCCTCTAGGAATCTCAATATTCAATATGGATGCAATGATTAATTAGAATTGGTAATCAGGATTGAGAAGCCATCCTTGACTCCATTGTTTATTCTTATCATGAGGTTTTTATTTTAGGATATCTATTTTGTACACTGGAACTTATTTGTTACATTTTACTCTTCCAAAAAGAAAAACATGTTGAGGTGGATTTTGAGAAAAGGAACTTTCTGAGATGACTATATTTCCCCCAAGGAATCATGATTGCATGCATACAGCTAGATTACTCTTGTTTTGACATTGCAAGGATTTTCCACCTGTAGATATGGGGCTGACATAGCACGAGGGGTGGCTGAACTCCATGCAGCTGGTGTTGTCTGTATGAACATAAAACCATCGAATCTTCTTTTAGATTCAACTGGGCGAGCTGTAGTTTCTGATTATGGACTTGCTGCTATTTTGAAGAAACCTGCATGCCGAAAAGCTCGATCAGAGTGTGAATCTGCGAAAATCCATTCTTGCATGGACTGTACAATGCTCAGCCCACACTACACGGCTCCAGAGGCATGGGAGCCAGTGAAGAAATCATTGAATTTATTCTGGGATGATGCAATTGGTATTTCTGCAGAGTCAGATGCCTGGAGTTTCGGTTGTACATTGGTGGAGATGTGCACTGGTTCCATCCCGTATGTAGAATAACTCATTATTTGTTCTATTTCTTTTTAATCCTTTTCTAACTTCCCCATATATTGTATATTTGTCTAGCAATTGAAGTTGATGTTCATCATGCAGGTGGGCTGGTTTAAGTGCAGAGGAAATTTATCGAGCTGTTGTCAAAGCTCGAAAATTGCCTCCACAATATGCTAGTGTTGTGGGTGTTGGAATGCCTAGAGAGTTGTGGAAGATGATTGGGGAGTGCCTGCAGTTCAAGGCATCCAAAAGACCTAGTTTTAATGCAATGTTAGCAATATTCCTCCGACATTTGCAAGAGTTGCCACGTAGCCCCCCTGCCAGCCCTGATAAGTAAGAACTTTAAAACGTTTATACTGGAACTTTCTCCTTTCAATTTTCTCTTCCATTTGAGTGATTGATGAGATTGTCATCTGACATGGCCATAAGCAAGTGTTTTATTCGTTCGTGCGTGCTTGTGAGAGAGAGAGAGAGAGAGAAGAGTTTGATTTGCTGACTAAAACGTTTTTTGCATTACAGCAGTAGCTTTGCAAAATATGCTGGATCAAATGTGACAGAACCATCGCCAGCAACTGATTTGGAGGTTTTACAAGGCAATCCTAGCCATTTACATCGGCTAGTATCGGAAGGGGATGTCAGAGGTGTTAGGTTAGTTTGCTTAGCATGGAACTCTGTTCTTCTGTTGTCAAAGAACTGAAGGCTTTCTATCTTATTTTCTTACCCATCTTCATTATTTGTCCTTTTGAACTTTTAATGTAGAGATCTGCTTGCAAAGGCTGCATCTGGAAATGGTGGTGGCTCATTATCTATATTGTTAGAAGCACAGAATGCTGATGGGCAAACAGCACTTCACCTGGCCTGTAGACGTGGTAGTTCTGAACTTGTTGGGGCTATATTGGGACACAGGCAGGCAAATGTGGATGTTTTGGATAAAGATGGCGATCCTCCACTTGTTTTTGCTTTAGCTGCTGGATCACCAGAATGTGTACGTGCACTTATTGAAAGAGGGGCTAACGTTAGATCTAGGTTAAGAGATGGTTTTGGTCCATCTGTTGCTCATGTTTGTGCCTATCATGGACAACCTGATTGTATGCGTGTAAGTTTTCAGTTGAAGAATTAACTTGTTGGTTTCTTTGATGCTGCTTCTTGAAATTGGTTTAAAATAATGACAGGAGCTACTGCTGGCTGGAGCTGATCCTAATGCAGTGGATGATGAAGGTGAAACTGTCCTGCACAGAGCTGTCGCCAAGAAATACACAGATTGTGCTCTTGTCATATTGGAGAATGGAGGATGTAGATCAATGGCTGTTCGGAATTCAAAAAATTTGACGTGAGAGTTGTTTTTCTTTCATCTTTTTGTCCACAGTTAATAAGAATGAAGAAAAGGGAAAAATATGTAGAAAATGAGAATTTTCTTATCCCACTTTTTCCATGGTTGGGAGGTTATGTGGGGTGTTCACATGTCATAAGTAAGAAACTGAAGAGTATGTAGCTTTCTTGTCATCCAGAAAAATGAAACTGTGGCCTGCTCCAAGTCCATAGTTGTTGCTTTACTTCTGCTTGTTATATTGTTCTTTTTGAGGTTATTTTTCACTTCACCATTGTGATTGTGAAGTGCACTGAATGCTAACATAGTAAGGTCAATTTTGGAGCCTTTGCTTGCTGATAGAGATGATTTCTTTCTATTAGACCATTTTGACATAGTGATTGAACCTCTTATCCTATGCATATTTCCTTTTGGCATTTATCATCTACTCCTCTGTTTGCATCCTAATTTTCTCAATATGACAGACCATTGCACTTGTGTGTGGCAACATGGAATGTGGCTGTTGTGAAAAGGTGGATGGAAGTTGCTTCCCTGGAAGAAATTGCTGGTACAATTGACATACCAAGTCCAGTTGGAACTGCTTTGTGTATGGCAGCTGCTGTAAAGAAAGATCATGAAAATGGTAATGCTAGAACCTTAGACTATCTAATTTTTGACAATGCTGATTATCAAACTGAATTCACCTGAAGCTTTGTCTGTCAATGGAACTGAAGTTTCTAAAGCTAATGCTGACTTGGCTTGTAAGAATATAACTGGCATTCTAAGGGGCTTTCCCTTTTTGTTTTCTGGGGTTTATGTATTATCAACAGACAACAACGTTTCCTTGTTCTTTCCTATTTTACTGTGCCATTTCCATTGTTAACTACTGTTTTCATGCTAACTATTAAATCTTGAGGCCAACTAATTTATCTTGCCATTTTTAGCTTTATATTACTACTCTGTATTGATTGTTTTTCTTCCTGGGGGTTGCAAACTCTAATTGAACCGTGTATTTGGTTATACTAGATTGTACATTATATTTATTTTTACAATTCAAGTGCTAAGTGTCAATAAAACGTTGTTTCATCAGACCCGTGACATGCTTCATGTGTGGAACAAGGATGTTAAGTGCTCTGCAAATTAGCTCCTTTTCTTCTGGTCCTTTCTAAATTTTCTATTGCTTGTGCATTTTGCTTTTATTAATCTATGTTGTTTAATTCAATTACATATCTATTTAATCTTATAAACTATCTCTTTGTTACGAAAAATATGCCATTTATCTTGTAACTTCCAATTTCATGTAGAGGGAAGAGAACTGGTGCGTATATTGCTTGCTGCTGGAGCAGATCCAATGGCCCAAGATGCACAGCATGGGCGAACAGCCTTGCATACTGCTGCTATGGCTAATGATGTTGAGTTGGTCAATGTAAGCTATGTTAGTTGTAGCTATCTTATGCCCATGTATTGGGTGTAAGTGCCAAGAGCTTGTAAACTTTTTCTTGATTCTTCTTCAACCATTTGATTTTAAGCATGTGCACAAATTTTTTAATAGATTATTCTTAAAGCTGGAGTGGATGTGAACATTCGAAACATGCATAATACGATACCCCTTCATGTAGCCTTAGCCAGAGGGGCAAAGTCATGTGTTGGATTGCTTTTATCAGCTGGGGCAAGTTGTAATCTGCAGGTATTTTACCCAGTCTCTAAATTCTGTTACTGCATACTATTTGTTCATATTCTTAGCTTAGATGACAATATCGTTCTTTGGGTGATCTATACAAGGTTTTCTGTGTATTATCCATACATGTTTCCAAACAATTATTTATGCAATTTGGAAACTCAATCATTAAATTATTGTTATTAGGATGATGAAGGTGATAATGCTTTCCACATAGCGGCTGATGCAGCAAAAATGATACGTGAAAATCTTGAATGGCTCATCATTATGCTTAAAAATCCTGGTGCTGCTGTCGAGGTTAGAAACCACAGGCAAGTACTAGCTATTAAGGATTCTTATATTTCTTTAAATTTTAATGTTGTCAAATCTATAGTCATTGCCCTAGATGTATGATGGCTCGTTTTGTACGAAGTTGAATGTGAAGTTTCAAATGTTACTAACTTGATTTATGATGTGTTGGTGACAGTGGTAAGACACTGCGTGACTTTTTGGAGGCCCTTCCTCGGGAATGGATTTCAGAAGATTTGCTGGAGGCACTTATGAATAGAGGCGTTCATCTTTCTCCTACAATGTAAGGACAAAACTTGATATTATATGTTGTCATAAATTGCATTTGGAAGTTTATTTTGGACGTTTCTTTATGACTAAAATATATCACAATTCTTACAATTGTAATGCAATATATAACATTCAATGTGATTCAGTTTTGAAGTGGGGGATTGGGTGAAGTTCAAAAGAAGTGTTACAACTCCTACTTATGGTTGGCAAGGTGCTAAACATAAGAGTATAGGCTTTGTGCAAAGTGTTGTGGACAAGGACAATCTCATAGTATCATTCTGTACTGGAGAGGCTCGTGTGTTAGCCAGTGAAGTTGTGAAGGTGATTCCCCTAGACAGGGGACAGCATGTTAAGCTTAAACCAGATGTCAAAGAGCCGAGGTATGGTACTTAACATTTGTGTACTTTACTAATTTTAGTTAATGTATTACAGAATGAAAGAAGCTCTATTGTTATTGCAGTGCCTGTCACTCAAATCATTAGACAATAGCCATTAACGACACAAGGACTTTTTTTGTAGCTGATAAATCATGTGTAAAGCGTAAACTAGGAAACGCCTGTGAGAATTGAAAACTTCAACGTAGAAATTAAGATATCAGATTGAAAAAGGTTCTTATAAAGATCCTTGACACTTGAAAGATAGTGTACTTTGGATTTATGACATCTTTGCTTAAGAACTCATCAATAATTCTTTTGAAAACATCTTAGCATGTTCATGCCTGTAATACCATGCTATAACTTACATAGTTTACTCTCAATTCAGAGTGTGAAAAGTTTTACTTTAATAATTTTTGGGAAAATTATAATTGTGCTCTTGTATTTTAACTAAATTAACTACTCTACCCTTGTATTTTAGAAAATACACTATTATTCATACATGATTTAAATCCGTTATACTGATATATATTTCTATCCAATTTTTTCATTTTCAAATGTTAAAACCCTATAAAATATCAATGTTAACCCTAACTAAAAAATAAAATAAAAGAATTCATCAGTTGGGAGGGAAAATGGCAACACAAACTGCCCCTCACCATTGTCGATCGTTTTGAAGGAAAAACAAAAACGTCACGGTGCCATATCCTTGCAGCTCCTGGCACTTGTGTGGCGCCTAGATTTAGCTCATAATTTAGACCAGCCATGCATACTCTGAGGATCTTAGCATCATATTTGACTGTAGGGCTCATTTTGCCATATAAATATAAGGGTCTCGCGCATCCATATATGGCTAAAGGCCTTTGGGCATCTCAGGCAGCATAGTCTGCCTGTACCGAGACCTCATCCTTCGAAGAGATGCGCATTATAGGCTTGTGGCTTTATAATATCCATAGAGCTCCTTTCCTATGAAGACATCAACTCCTCTTGATAGAGCATGATGCCTGCATCCTAGCTTATTAGGGCTAAAGTCGTCATTCTGGCCCTAGGGCGGCGGAGAGCATTGCGCTGGGTCTCTCTCGTATTCCCGGCACACATGCCTTCCAACATGCTATTTTATCCTCCAGTAGCCTTGCTTCGTCCATTAGATTGCCATGGTAAGGCACCATGGGTAAAGGTGTAGGATGAAAGTAAGTATTTAATAGTGAAAATGGTATTTTTGATATATATTTTATTATCTCTCATTAGACAGTGAAATATTTTATTGAATTGCTCTTTGAAAATGAAGAAATGAACAGAAGAACATAGTGCAACAAGCTTTAGCCATGGGTATATAATAGTGTATTTTTTAAACTACAAGGATATAATAGTTAATTTGGTTAAAACACAAAGGTATAATTGTAATTTTCCCCATATTTTTTTGTTAATGATTACCTGATTTGCTCTTACAATATAGAATGGACCAAAGAGAAATTAAAAACATTCCATGCCTTAAAACATGTTTGGAATAATTGGTCATCAATCTTGTTTATCTTCAGGTTTGGCTGGCGTGGTCAATCACGTGACAGCATTGGAACTGTTTTATGTGTTGATGATGATGGGATTCTACGTGTTGGGTTTCCTGGAGCATCCAGAGGATGGAAAGCTGATCCAGCAGAAATGGAAAGAGTTGAAGAATTCAAGGTTGGTGACTGGGTTCGAATCCGTCCTGCACTCACAACGGCTAAGCATGGTCTAGGATTGGTAACACCAGGAAGCATTGGTATTGTGTATTGTATCAGACCAGATAGTAGTCTGTTGTTAGAGCTAAGTTATCTTCCAAATCCCTGGCATTGCGAACCAGAGGAGGTTGAGCCTGTTGCCCCTTTCAGGGTAAGGCTTGAAATTTGCCGTTTCTTTTTTTGTTGAATTATGTAAGGAAAAATACAGCAGTCCATAATCCATCATTTGATTTTACAGATTGGCGATAGGGTGTGTGTGAAGCGATCTGTTGCAGAACCTAGATATGCTTGGGGTGGTGAGACCCATCACAGTGTTGGAAGGATTAGTGAGATTGAGAATGATGGTCTCCTCATAATAGAAATTCCAAATCGACCAATCCCGTGGCAGGCTGACCCATCTGACATGGAAAAGGTTGAGGATTTCAAGGTAATATGTATGTTGTAAGTCATGGTCTTATGGTGATTCATTTGCAATATGTTTATTTAGATCCTGGAAGACCATTCATTATTATGTATAAGTTTCTAATACATCCATGGTGATAGGCTTTTTTATATAAATTTCTTATTCTCTATGAGCAGGTTGGGGATTGGGTGAGAGTGAAGGCTTCAGTATCCTCTCCAAAATATGGATGGGAGGACATTACACGGAACAGCATTGGAATAATTCACAGCTTGGAGGAGGATGGTGATATGGGAGTTGCCTTTTGTTTCAGGAGCAAGCCTTTTTGTTGCTCTGTGACAGATGTGGAGAAGGTGCCTCCTTTTGAAGTGGGACAAGAGATACATGTCATGCCTTCTGTTACTCAGCCACGACTTGGATGGTCAAATGAAAGCCCTGCAACTGTTGGAAAGATTGTTAGAATCGACATGGATGGAGCTTTGAATGTATGCATATTTAGCTTTTATCATTATTTCTAGTTGTCTTGATTTTCTTGTGCATAGTGACAGCTGCTTCTCTTAAATTGTTTTGGCCTGAATCGTTGCAGTTAGCAACCTGTTGCAAATTATAGCATTCTGCATCAATTTGCCAGGTTGTGCAACATTATCACATAATTAGCTATGCGCTTTTCGGTCTTCTAGAAGAATCCTTTGCAGCATAGAAAATGAAAGGTGAAAAAAAAATATTAATCAGGAGTATTTGGATTTTGGATGTAGGCAAGGGTTGCTGGCAGACACAGCTTGTGGAAAGTTTCTCCTGGGGATGCCGAACGACTTTCAGGATTTGAAGTTGGTGACTGGGTGCGTTCAAAACCAAGCCTGGGGACTAGACCAAGCTATGATTGGAATAGTATTGGGAAGGAAAGTTTAGCTGTTGTACATAGTGTGCAAGAGACCGGTTACCTAGAGCTGGCTTGTTGTTTCCGTAAAGGAAGGTGGATTACTCATTACACAGATGTTGAAAAGGTTCCATGCTTCAAAATTGGGCAGCATGTTCGGTTTCGATCTGGATTAGTTGAGCCAAGATGGGGCTGGAGGGATGCTCAGCCTGATTCAAGAGGCATAATAACCAGTGTTCATGCTGATGGAGAAGTAAGAGTTGCTTTCTTTGGTTTGCCAGGATTATGGAGAGGAGATCCTGCAGATCTTGAGATCGAACAAATGTTTGAAGTGGGAGAATGGGTGAGGCTCAAGGAAGATGCTGGTAACTGGAAGTCTGTCGGGCCAGGATGCATTGGTGTTGTACAGGGCATGGGGTACGATAGAGATGAATGGGATGGAAGCACTTATGTGGGCTTTTGTGGGGAGCAAGAAAGATGGGTGGGGTCTACTTCTCATCTTGAAAAAGTGGAGAGGCTCATGATTGGACAGAAGGTTAGGGTTAAACTCTCTGTTAAACAGCCAAGATTTGGGTGGGGCCACAGTCATGCAAGTGTTGGAACAATAGCAGCTATCGATGCTGATGGAAAACTAAGAATATATACTCCAGTAGGGTCCAGAACTTGGATGCTTGATCCATCAGAAGTGGAGCTGGTGGAGGAAGAGGAACTCCGCATTGGAGACTGGGTGAAGGTAAGAGCATCAGTATCAACGCCCACATACCAGTGGGGAGAAGTGAGTCATTCAAGCATTGGGGTGGTGCATCGGATGGAAGATGGGGAATTATGGGTAGCATTCTGCTTCATGGAGAGGCTGTGGCTTTGCAAGGCATGGGAAATGGAACGGATTAGGCCTTTCAAAGTAGGGGACAAGGTGAGGATAAGAGAAGGACTTGTAACACCTCGGTGGGGGTGGGGGATGGAGACTCATGCAAGCAAAGGCAGGGTAGTCGGAGTTGATGCAAATGGGAAGCTAAGGATTAAGTTTCAGTGGAGAGAAGGGAGGCCATGGATTGGAGATCCGGCTGATATTGTTCTTGATGAGAGTTAAGAGGCGCTGAATAAGATATCCTTGTGTTCTGCTTTTCTTTAGTTCGCTCCTCGAGCTGTCGGAACTGGGCCTCTTGCTGCGGTCGGAAAGGCAACTTGTTTCATCTTCTGTAGACGATCCATATGCTTGCAAGTCCAGATTTGACTGCAGGGTGGGATTCCTTAACAAAAAGAAATTTGTTTATTGTTAATAAACAGAAGACATACAGAGAAATCGGATACCGGGACTGTGCGGAAAATTGGCTTGCCTTACTGTTAATTTATAGGAGATGACAGAACAGGCGAGAAAAGAATAGCTGTAGCCATTTGTATTTCATAGACATTGGTAGCTGACAAGCTTCGTTTTTTGAGGTATATATGTCATTTATATGTAATTTTGTACAAATCGAACCCATTATAAATCTTTGCGAGTTGTTGTCCTTTAGCTATTTCAGTACTTCCGTTACTTCATACTGTGCTCTTAAATTTGTTGTTATAATTTTTAATGAAATTAGCTAAAATTCACATTTTAAGTTTTTTCATTTTTCATTTTTCATTTTTTCGTTATAAAAATTATTGCACTCACAAGATTTTAACCATTAAGCAAATTTATTAAACTACAAATCACAAATTTTGAGTGAAATGGAGTCCAAAATATTTAACTCATGAGAAAAATATATAAACATAGACGAATCTAAAATTAAATCAAATGGTAATTGAGGATTAAAATCCAAGAGGTCAGTAACATGAAAAAGACTCTGAAAACATAAATAAATAAAAAGAAAAAAAAAAAAAACAAGAGCTGTGTAAATCCTAGCATTTCTGCTTCTACTCTGATTGGGTAAAAAAAAAAAAAAAAGAGCTTTTCTTTCTTTATGCACACAGGAAATCATGCGGTTTACATCTTATCTGCAAGCCACACTGTGAATTGGTTCAGAGCCTCTTCCATCCATTTATGTCGGCAATTCGCAACTGCTTCAGATATAGTCAACCAACTTCTTGTTCTAGTGCTCTGTTCTGGCCACGACTCGAGCTCCTCCTTCACTAACAAAGCAAACATTGAAGCTTTGCATAAACCTTCTGGACAACACTCATCTTGGAGTGTTTTACTCTTGAAGTGGTAATTCCCTATGAAATCCTGAAATGCAGAGAGAAAAATAAGAGTTGGATCTCTTTGGACTAATATATGAATCAGAGCTTTTTTTCCATTTCGGGCAAATCATTACCATGAGCTTGTCAATGTACATTCACTTCCACTTTATTAACTCTACTGTATTGAAAGAACACTGATGATAAAATGCCCAACATGCATTTGACTTTCACATATCTATTGAGATGTGAACATAGTTAATAAAAGCATAAACAGCTGAAAGGCTTTAACTTGCCACAAAGTTCTGGGGAATGAGGTCGAATCTTCCATGACAAAGAAGAATCATCTGAACCTTAAGCTGAACCCCTAAAATCTTAATGTCTACTTTTAAGAAACCAATTTCTGCTGAAATATGGCTCTCCTTCACTTTGGTTTTTATGATTTATGATTCAATAGTTATTCCAACGAATGCCTACTAAGATGAAACAAAACTCTCGAGCATGAGCCAAAGTCTCATCTAGCTCTCTATGGGGCAGCACTGTGAACAAAGTGTACCCCTATCCACATTTGAAAAATTCACAACTGCATACTGATGCAAAGATGATATACACAATTCAGTGGACTTACAAAGGATTACAATATTAACACAAGTCATTTCTTTCAAAATCACCATGAGACCTTGTGCATACTCATCATAGGTAGTTCACCATAAAAATAACAAAAAATTTTCAATTGAGGAAAGCAAGCCAAATTAATTTCCACAAAGGTAATCAAGATTGCAGAAATTAAATTTCAATCAATTCTAACACATATCTATTGTATTATGATGGATCAACATTTTGGCATGTATGGGGGAACCCTAGCGGTTAGGGAATTAGAGAGCCATGCCTTGGATTTATAAAACATTCATGAGGCTTCCTTTACAGCATTATCTTCTTCTCATATATTTAGAATACTTCAATACAACAATTCCCATATTTCCAACAATTCTCTTTTTACTGGATTTCCTTTAAATAAATTATTCTCATAACAACAAAGCATACAGATTGCAAACCAAAATCAAATGGCATGAAACAGGATGTTTAATCAAATGCAATATGAGGATAAGACAATGTAATGCAGATCTATAGAAACGATAAAAAAGCCGTAGATAATTATTATCAGCATCTAATAAGCAAATGAAAAAGAAAAAGAAAAAGGAGCAGAAAAATATAAATAAACTTCCACCATCAGGTCGCCTCGAACTCCAGCTTCTTCAATAGCTTCTCTCACTGCAGCTTCTTCAACAGTTTCATCGTTCTCCCACCCTCCCTGCAGGAAAATTTTGAAATAGAAAATTATAAAATAAAAGAAAATCAATTTTTGTCCTCCTAGAGCATGAAAATAGTGGGCTCTAATAGAAACTTATATATTCTGCATTCACAAACAGAAACTTTAAAGAGACAGGATCTAGCCATTTGGTATTTATCCCTCTTTGGCTCCTTGATACTGTGTTAGGGAACAATTTAGGAGGGAAAATAAAATGGAAGAAATGAAATTGCAGGAGGAAAATAAGTGAAACTGTTTTATGACGATCAAATTACAAGTTCATCTATTATTTTTATGCTTAGAGAGATTGATTTTCTTTAGACATCTAGCGTTGTCACCAATAATGGAAGAAAGCAAAACGCTGCCCCTTTTCTATCCTCTCATTTTCCAAAAATCTCCCAAACATTGAGTAAAGGTTTCAGATTCAACTCATGCAATGAGTTAACATCAGCAGGGATTGTTAGCACATTTAGCCAATTTTTCACAAATAAAGGGTTACCAATGTAACTATATTTGTTTTTCATTTGCAAAATCCTCAAAAAAAATAATTGGTTACCTTTTAAATCTTCAATCATATTAATAAAAGCCATCCAGCCCTTTCTATTGATATGATATAGTTCATGTTTGCAAGGAAACAATAGTCCAGCAAAACAAAACGGTTCCAATCAAAAATTGATAATTACAGAAGAATAAAATTTTAAAAATTTCCTGTAAAAGCTTCATCATACGCGTGAATTGCAGAAGCAAGTAGCCGGGTGCAGTAAATGCCAGAAATGAATGTTTGACATCATACCTTTGGAAACAAGAAACCTGGTCCACTAGTTGAGTTGATCATAAGAACCTCAACAATCTTCTCAGAATCAGCATCACCATTTTCAACACAATCTCTATATCTAAATGGAATACACCTGCCAATACAACATAAAACCTGAAGATTTAGCAAATCAAGAAAAAAAAATAACAGTGCTTTGAACTGTGTGTTTTGGCTATCTATCAAAGGTATCAACAATATTCTCACAGCTGATCCACAATTTACAATAAAAAGGTTGAGCTTTTTGCTAATTATTTCCCAAGTGTAAAATAACATGAATTCAATAAAAACAATACATATATCAGTAAAACGGAAAAAAAAGACACAAATGCAAGAAAGTAAATTTAATTTATGCAGATGCAATGAGTTTAAAATAATAGGATAAATTGTTTCCTTGTATCCATGTATACAGGCATCCAAAAACATTCAACAGAATTAGTGCAGTGGAATGAAGAGTGCCATCTCAATCAACCGCCATGACATTTACACTTCAACAATATGCTCAACAACTTGTCACAAGTCATAACTAATATTTGTAAAGCCCTCTAATCAGGTAACTCCATTTGAATTCATCCTGCGATTCAATGCATCAATTCATCAATGATGCCCACTCAAACCCAGCACCCAGGGGAGAATAAATCAGAGAATACAAAGAGGTCCCACCAAACAATTCATCAAAAGAAATCACTGTAGGTAGAAAGAACCCACCAATTCCATAAAAGTAAAAAATGCACAAGATGAACAGCACAATACAATAAAAACATCACACCAATAAACTTTTCAAAACTTCTTACTAAGAAAGCTGAAAAACAACCCAAAACCCAAACCGTTTAAGTGACAATGACGTTACCAAACTTTTTGACAATCAAACCAATCGTCATACCAAGTTCAAAGAAATAAACATAAATAATTCAAGACATCGATTGACATGCATATAATAAAAATTTAATCGTTTTGAACAAAATATGAAATACCCGGCGACAAGGCGACAGCCGCCCTCGTAGCGCTGCTGATGTCGACCTGTGCGGGCCACCAATTCAGACATACTATGAATCTAATCCTTTAATTTCCGTCAAAACCCAGTTTCTTTAATAACAATGAAATTGATCATTGCGCTCGTGCTCATTGGCTCTATTGCAAATCTGACGAATAGATATGCACGTAGGGGATAGTATCTCCGGCATTGCTGGTCTTTGCCTCAACGGTGAAGATTCACGCAATGTGACATAATCCAATGGCGGTGGCTTATTGAGAATTTGCGTGTGTTTTTAGGTATAGTTGCAGAAGAGGAAATTAGCCAAATAAGAAAAAAGCAGCAATTTTTAATTTTCAGGAGATTTTAGAGAGAAAGTTGAGTTGGAGAGAGAGAGAGAGAGCCGTTAAAAAGGAAAAGCGCAGGAAACGGATCGGATCGGATCGGACGGTGAGGGTAGTCAAAGTTACGTGGGGTGGGTGTGGTGGGGTCAAAATTGACATTGATTTTCTTTCCTTCTTTTTTATTTTGGATAAAGCTTCTATTCTAATTCTATCTATTTGTTTTATTATTGGTATTTCTTAGTATTATTTAGAAAGTAGATTGGGAATAATATAATTTGAAAAATACAAATTTAATTAAATTCATTTATTAGTAGTTTTCAAAAATAAATTCAATTATTAGTAAATTAAGCAAAATTTTATAGAATTGCATATAAAATTTTTACTATTTAGCCGAGAAATTTCATGACCCATCCCATTATGCAAATTGGTCAATGGGTCATTTGTACTGGCTCTATGCAATATACTAGCCCAGCTCAAGTAAACCCCGTGACGACAGGACATTGTCGTCTACCATCAACGACGACTGAAATTGGCGTTGTTCATTACCTCCTCTGTTATGGTACAATAAGGTTTCAACTACTTGTCGTTTGTAAATTGTGAACAGAGGCACTTCTTTTTAACGTTTGTTTTGAAAATTGGGCCTTTTTTCCTCTCAGTGGATCTGATTCTTGGAGCGTGAAACAAAGTAATGCAGTGTAAGAAGTTGCAGGCTATTTTTCCTGTAATGGGTCAGATCCATTCTTAGACTTAAAGGCCTTGCACAGCGAAAATTCTGAAGCCAGCCCATACCCACAGTCAGGATTGTACAAGCTGTTTGGGAAATAGGAAAAAAAAAAAAAAAAAAAAAAAAGAGGGAGGGAAAATAATGATTTTGTTTTGCAAATATATCCTAAGAATTGAAAAAGAACCATGTAGCTAGAAATGTAAGAAAACGTTGAATGCAAGACATGTTTGACAAGTTTTATGCAAGCACAAATTCTGAAATTTAGACCATAGCAAGATCCATGCCATTAATAAATTTTAGACCTTTTTCTTTTCATAGTTTTGGTCAAGCAAGTCTCCAAATTCCATAAAACGATAAAGAAATGGCAAATCACAAAAGAGCCTTGTGCTCGAGAACCCACTTTTTGAATCAAAGAAAGAAAAGAATCCATCTTTGGACAACTCAAATTCAAATCAAGAATCTCAAAAATCAAATCAAACACATGAATAGGTTCTTGTAAGGACGAGTGAGCAGTGACAAGTAGTAATAGGTGACTGGTTTTTTTGGGAAAGAGAGACGTAGGCGCGTGGGATAGGTTAGTTCAGATACATTGTACATATGAATTTTAAAACCAAAATGGTCAGTGCAAGTGTACCAACTTGGCTCATATATATATATATATATATATATATATATATTCAACAGGCCAAGCCAGTGAACCAATCTTTCATGTGAATCATATCTTCACCCATCAATTTTTTATGCAAGTGTGTCAGACGCGCCAGCTTTGAAGTCCTTTTGACGCATCAATCCATGCATTGAACGGAGACGCTATGGGGTTGGTGTTGCTGTTTACGATTATAAACAGAAAAGAAAATTTGATATTTTTGAATTTGATGGTGTTTAGAATTTGTGATACATATACACAGTTATCACTCAGAGGACATGATTTGGAGTTCCTTTTACTCCTATCATTCTTGGATTTTGGACTTTGGACAGAACCTTTCATTCTCATTTCTTTTTCTTTTTCTTTTTCTTTTTTCACTTTACAAGTTAGCTGCTATCTTCCTTCCTGTTCTGTGGTTATGATTTTGTGCATGTTTTTATGCACTATGCATGATTACAATACAATGAATGAACTCTTTTTTTTTTTTTTTTTTTTTTCTAAAAAACATATGGCAAATAATTAAAGAAAGAAAGGGAAAAGCGGTAGCAAGTTGGAGAGTGGCCTCTCATGGTTACTACTCAGTACACTTAGCTTGCAAGTTGTCATGAACTTGCTTCCAACCAAGAAATACCCAATTGCGTCAATCACTTGTTTTCTGGAACAACAAACTTTGGAAAGCTGTATATATTGTCAAGATAAAAAAAAATTGCATGAGGAAACTTTAAAAAAATTAAAATTAGGATTAATTGGCATCACAGCTGTCTCTAATATATTATTGGTTCGGCTGAAAAAGATAAACAGAACAAACCAACCAAATTACACAAAGCAACAAAAGCCAAACGCACAGAATAACCTAATTAATTCTTCTTAATCCAATTTTTTTAAAAATTATATTAAGCTAATGTACACAATTTGCTCCTATACGTATCGACTGAATATATATTGGGATCTGCTGATTTGATTCTGTCCGATTCGGACCAACACCCCAAAACCAGATTTCTTGACCCACAAAACAATATCCAATCTTCTACTTGTCCCACATGGATTGATCAACGGCTCATATTTCGCCAATTCCTTAAAGGCTCTATAAATACCGCCTTCCATTCTAAAAATAGCATTTGCATGATTTCCACCGAAAAAGCACAACAGACTTAGATGTTTTTTCCTCTTAATTCTTATAACAGCTACATTTCAAGAAACACACCATTCTCCTACAGACCATCTAAATTCCAAGAAACCAATCAGTTCCCTAAGAAGTTGTGTTCTTGGATTCTTTAAATAAAAGAAATATCTTTAACTTGTGCTGTTTCCACCAGCAAATCTTTGCTGCTCTGCAAGAAATGGTCAGAGCTTCAACGACAACTGCACGAGCAAAACAATGGTGCGGTGTTTTGGCTTAGTGAGTGTCGTACTGCTGGTGGTCCTCGCGGCGTCAATGGTGGTGTTGCCATTGTTATTACCGCCGCTGCCTCCTCCGCCTTTGCTGCTTATGTTCTTCCCAGTGGGGATTATGGCTGCTCTCATGTTCTTGGCTTTCTCGCCAACTGAAAACGTCGTCGTTCTTTCTGTATAAGACTAGATTTCTAATGTGGTTTGGACACTTGTTCTGGTTAAAATGCAACTTGTAATAATTGGTTTGGACACTTGCCCTTCTACTTCTTGTCTAATGATCTGCTACTTTCATGGTTATGGAAGAAAATAAGGGATTTCTTCTTATCTTTTTCTATTTTTAAGTTAATACAAACCATGAAAACAGTTGGCAAAACTTAGAAGAATAATGTATAAGAACAAGAGGAGCAATTTAAAACAAGGGGCCAAACATTCTTTAACTTGATTTTTTATTTTCATGGACCAAAGTGAAAAATAGATTTTTTATTGAAACATAGGCTGGGTTAATTTTCACTTGGGCTGGGCCTGAAGCTCTGAATTTTGAAAGTGGGGACCATCAACCGTGGACCCACTTTATTTATTATTTAAAATTTGTCGAGAGACTGCCGGTTACCGAGTCCTTATTTTTGACAAAACGAAACAGAAGTCCATGTCTTTGGTAGTCTAGGCCATCACTATCCTCCATGGCAGACCACCGTCATCACCAGCACCGGCCTCACCGGATCTCCGTACCTCCACGCAGCACTAGTTTTGCCCCAACCACCGCTACCACTTCATCTTCGAGACCTTACCCTCCCTATTCATATCATTCTACAACCCCAACTCCAACCCCATCAAAACAACGCCTTTCTTCTCTTTCGCTTCCCTCTAAATCCGGTTCCTCTTCCAAATCCTCTCTTTCTTTTCTATTTCTCCTTCTCTTCTCTCTTCGTTCTCTTTACTCTCTTCTCCCTTTCCTTCGATCCTCTCCTTCTTTCTCTCTCTTCCCTCTCTCTTTCCTTGTGTCTTTCCTCTCCTTTCTTCTTTCTCTTTCGTTTTCTCTCATTTCTTCTCCCTCTCCTAAAACTCCTTTTCATTTTAGGACACCTAACCAACCCATTTTCAATCTCTCCTCAATTTCTCAGTCCCAACACAGGCTTTTAGTGTGCAAATCTCTACTGCTTGCTATTGTTTTCCTCCTTAGATTTCAAGCACTTCGGTATTGTGGCACTGCAGCTATGATTCTAGCTGAATTGTCTGGGAATGTTGCTGCTCGATTTGTTGCTGATTTGAAAAGGCGTAATCTTGGTGCAACTCAGAATGGAAATTACAATGGTAATAGATTATTTGGGTTTTTAGTGCTTTTTATTGGGTTGCTTTTGTTGTCAGTAAGTTGGGATCGAATTGATTGCTTTCCATTTTCGACTTCCTTTGTTGTTAGATATGGATTTTCGGTGTTTCCTAGGGAGAATTGTGTTAGGATTGGGCCGATGCTATTGCCATTTTTATCTGGGTTTTTGGGGTGCTACGATCGCCTTTCTATGAATTGGGGTACAATTAAGCAATTGGGTGAAAAACGGATTCGCTTGATTTCACTGTTTTATACAACAGTTTTGCTGTTTATTCCTGCTGCTGTGAGTTTTATCTTGTTTGAAAGGGATAATGCTGGTGTTTCTTTTGGCAATTTTGGTTGGCCATTAGCTAATACTGTTGTTTTCGGAGTACTTTTGAGTGAGAATAACAGTGAAGACAAGCTAGCGTATTCTAAAGACTTTCGAAGAGAGTTTTTGATTACATTTGTTTGCACAGTTGTGTTAGAGTTGTTCTATTTCCCAGAGCTGTCACTTTGGGGTCTTTTGTTATGTGGCTTATTGTTGTATCTTGCGGTTAGCAAGTTGGATCCTTTTTATCTGAATTATCTTGAATTGGGATTGGAAGAATCAGAGCCACTTAGTTCTTCTTTGATGAAGCCTATCCGCCACATCTTGAGTGAGAGAAAGTCTCGCAAGATTGCATTTTTCCTTCTAATCAACACGGGCTATATGGTTGTTGAATTTGTTGCTGGGTTCATGAGCAACAGTCTTGGATTGATTTCTGATGCTTGTCACATGTTGTTTGATTGTGCTGCTTTGGCAATTGGTCTGTATGCGTCTTACATTTCACGTTTGCCTGCAAATAATCATTTTAATTATGGGCGTGGGAGGTTTGAGGTACTTTCAGGATATGTCAATGCTGTTTTTCTGGTTCTTGTTGGGGCACTAATTGTGTTAGAGTCCTTTGAGAGAATTTTGGATCCGCAAGAGATATCTACTAATAGTTTGCTAACTGTTTCAATTGGAGGGCTTGTAGTGAATATGGTTGGTTTGATTTTCTTTCACGAAGAGCATCATCATGCTCATGGTGGGTCTGGAGCATGCTCACATTCCCATTCTCATTCTCACTCCCATTCCCACTCCCACCACCATCATCTACATTCACATGATAATGAAGGTCATGAAAAGCATCATGAATGCATTTCTGTTTCTGGTGACTGCCATGAGAAGACTCTGGCTAGCCATAATGACCATCATGAACATCAACATTGTAACCACAATAGCAGTATTGATAGTTGTCAAATTGAGAGCTCTAATTGCCATGATGACCATAACCATATTCATGGCCACAACCATGGCAACCACGAATACCATCATCATGACCACCATGAACACTCTCACCATCATCATGACCACTGTGACCACTCTTACCATCATGAACGCCATGATCACCATAATCATCATCATGTCCATGAAAATGCCCCCCATGTGAATACTCATACTCATTCAGATATTAAAAGTAATTCTTCCTTGGGAGACAGTGGTTCTCAACGGGTAAAACTTGTGTCTCATGAAGAGGAATCACAGAAACACCACCATCACCACATTGACCACAATATGGAGGGAATATTTTTGCATGTTTTGGCAGACACAATGGGAAGTGTTGGAGTTGTTGTATCTACTCTCCTAATTAAGTACAAAGGATGGCTTGTTGCTGATCCTGCTTGCTCGATTTTCATTTCTTTTCTGATAGTTTCTTCAGTTATTCCATTACTCAGGAACTCCGCAGAAATTCTGCTTCAAAGAGTTCCGAGGACCCATGAGCAGGACCTAAGAGTAGCTGTAAATGATGTTATGCAAATAAAGGGGGTACGTGGTATTCAGAACCTGCATGTTTGGAGCCTTACTAACACAGATGTTGTTGGGACTCTCCATCTCCATGTCGCTGCTGAAGCTGACAAGGTTTCTATTAAGGCTCGGGTTTTACACTTATTTCATGGTGCTGGCATCAAGGATTTGACAGTGCAAGTGGAATGTATCAAGTGATCAATGTAGCAAATGTTGAGATAATAGTCATGGCGAGAGCAGTCATGGTTGAGGACTGGACTGTAATTATCGCTGAAAGTTGCCTCTGACCCCTGGCAAAAGCTGATAATGGGTAAAAAATGAAAGTGTTCCCATTGCTCTTATTGTGCTGCAGAAGCTTTGGCACTATCATAAGAGAAGGATATTGTGGAGCACTTGTAAGGCCTCATGTCTTGCCGGCTAAGATCAGTGTTGATGTTTCACTTTTGAAGGCTAAAGGATTGCGAATTGGATCTGCCATCATACAAAACGAAAATTTTGTATGCTTGTCTACTAGTGTAGACATGTATAGCAACATGAACAAGGGCCCTAATTCTTGGGCAAGTGATTTCTTGGCATTGTATTTATACTTGCATCTTGGTCAGTTTTTGGTCTTGTTCTGCGGCTTTGTTATTTGAAACACTTGTTCAGATTTAGAAGCATTTGCGGAATAGTTTTTAGGTTTCCTTGCATGTAGCCCTCTGGTTTAGTGACATTGTATGCATGTGTAATTCTCTCTCTGAGTTGCATCTATTCTTCTCACTATGGGCCTGTGACCAACAACAGGAGAGTAGACACTCGAAGTTCTCCTAACTGGAACAGAAGTTCTCTCTCTTTCTCTATTCATTTAAGCCTGCCAGTACAGACGTGTTTGCATTAAAAAAAATTTTTCTTTATATCAAGCTCGGGAGCCCAAGCTCATTCAATGGATACAAACGGTGGCATCTATTTTTTTTTTTACCTCGGAAAAGTCGATTTTTCATTCCTGAGTAGTATTGTTCAATTGGATTACAGCTAAAAAATGAAAGCCAGAAGTCAATTTGGAGTTTTAACAGAATTAGGATGGCACTTCAGATGCTTTTATACAGGCCTTCACTGGAGTTTTATGTTTCGAGATCCATAAAATCATAGCCTAATTTGGAGTTTCAGTCTATGATTGTCGCTTGCAATCAAATGCATAACCTTGCGGTCAATCCATAAACACAAGTTAGATCACTGTTTTAACAGAATCATCTTTCCAAACGTCTCATCTATAAAAATACTACAAAGAAAATAAAGCTGAAATCAGTTTTTCTATGCAAGGGTCATCTGTAAGAAACGATTAAAGGACAAAAGACAGACATCAACACTGTTATTAAGTGAAAGAATAGAATTGAAATTTCATGGACATAATCAAATTGCTATAAGTACAAGGTTGCTCATTCCTTCTACCTCTGCATCTCTAACAAAGGGTTTCTGCTATACTGAAGACTTGGGTATTTTGAACTGTTTCTTGAGGAACTGGGATGCTTCTGAGTCACTCCGATGACATAATATTCTCAATAAAGTCTGGGTATCAGCACCTAGTTTTCCACTACCGCCCTGCCTTTCCAGCCCACTTGCGGATTTCAAATCATCAATCAATTCTCGAGTCTGCAAGCCAAGTGAAAAGCGGAAGAGATATATATGGCTTATAAATCTGGAGCTAAATGTCATTACTTGGTGCATATTTTACTATTAACTATTGTATGTAGTGTTATCTTCATTGCCAGTTTCTACCCATCCATTCCAAATAGCAAATCTCTGATATTTCTGTTTCCACTCCCTTAAATCCCATTGATCAAGATGACATTTATGCATAGAGGTATAGGAATGTTTCTACAGCAAAGATGATAAGATGATCATCTTTTTCTTTACTTTTGGCACCCAAAATATCGATAAAGAAGTAAAATCTAAGATAAGCTAAAATCCTTCTATCAATGACGCAGCAGTCCATAAACAACTAACCTCATAGGCATACAACTTAATTATGTGACGAACTCGTGCTACATGATTCTCAACTACTCCTCTAGGCAGGCCATCTCCTCCAGAAATAAAAAATTCCTACAAGACAAACATATACATAAATGAAATAGAAAATAATAATTAGTTGAAAAGACTTGAGAAGATGAATTGCATCTGCAGGACATTCAATTCTACCAGCCCTTATGATCAAAACATTTAAATTAAACAGCGCATAATTCATTATCAGGTGTGAGGCCTCCAATATGAAATTATTCTATATGTGACTTTAAAATGCCTTCTCTTTTCAAGTAATTCCCTCAGGGAAATGTAGGAGATGCCCAAATCAAAAAAATAATTTCAAATGTTTTCCAGACTATTGATCACCATTTTTGGTTTGATTTAAACTCAGTGCACCAGTAAGCAGATACCTTCAAAACTTCCAAATCATCTTCCAGTAGTTTTGCATCAGCTGGTAAGAAAACCCTTGATGGTCCCCCATCTAGTAGTACTCGGACCAAGCCATCCTAGCAGAAAGAACCATTTCACTATTTCAATGAAAAACAAATTCAAGCATATGCTATATTTGTTTAGAAAAGCAATCGCACAGACCAGTGAAGCTTGAAGGAGACTTGTCACAATTCGATCCCTGAGTGGTTCCGAAATAATATCACATAGTTGATTTAGTGCCTGCAGCAGCATAATATAAAATGAACTAAACCACCTCAATTCTTCGTTGACAGTCATTAATTCATCAAAAATTAAACTCGTATTAGATATCCTAAATGTCAAAAATCAGGCAGATATCACTCAATTGGGAAGAGCCCAGAAATATAGAGTTACAGCAATAAGCAAGATAGAAGGTCAGTAGTTATACAATCACGATGCACATAGGGCATTATATGAAGTAGTTCCTTCTGGAGCACAAAATGTGCATGAAACCCATAAATCAACGAAGTAGAAATATAATAAATACAAATTAGTAACTTTCATGATTTACAATGCAGGGGAAAATCAAATAAAATGGTTTTTTCTTTTTTCTAATTTTTCTTCTTGACTGAAGAAATATAGCAAGGTTTCACACCTGCAAGCCAATAAATTTTAAATAGCACTTTCTTTTTCTTTCCTTTTCTTTTTTCTTTCTTTTGGGCAAGGAAAGAAACTATTGACAAAGACAGAAAGAAAGAAAGATGAGTACACCGGACAAGGACTCCTACAAACGAGAACATAAAAAAGCATCATTTTTTTTTTAATTCAAACCTCATAAGTAAATGCATAACAATAATAACATAGCTTCCAACAGGACGTGACTTACTGTATCAAGTGGTTCAATTAGTGCCTCCAGCCTTGATTGGGAAACAGTGGGTTTATATAAATTTTCAATGAATGGCTCCCTTAAGTCCCGGAAGATGATTTTAGTTCCTGCAGCAATGGCAAATTAGTGGAGGTCAAGTTTATTTCTCAAGGTGATAGACTTGAGTAGATGCAGAAACTGCTTACCAGTGAATTCGCAAATGCGATCAATAGCAGCATTTATAGCTTTTCTACTCCCATCAAATGTGCCTTTCTGCTTAAAACTAGTGGACTTTTCATCTACGGATTTCTCTATTAATGATGGAATTCATATGGATAGCGACAAACATTAGAAAAAAAAATGTCATTTTAGAAGCATAAAAACAGCATAGCATCATTCTCAAATGTACATCAAAATTTTGAACTAGAAATTGTATGAGCAGTATATATAGAAGCAACAAACATGGGTTACAGTGAAACAGGGAGTAGTAGAAGTTGGAATTTAGCATCACAATCGTAGAAAATAGTGCAAGCATCACCACGACTTAATAATCTAATGGATTTAAGTGACCAGAAAAGAATTGAAGTGATGAGAAATATCCAATGCACAGACGACAGTTGCAATTAATGTTGCCAAGTTATGTAAATGGCATCCGTGATATACCTAGCTATGTCATGCAAAAGAAGTTCTTCATTTCTATTTCCTTTAATTTGCAAGAATAAGTAAATGAGCATAATACTTGAAAGGTAACATGTTGCTTGGGTATACACTGCCAGTGGACAGCATGAGCAGCCAAGTCAAAACTTAGTACAAAGACAACAAAAACAAGTATCTTATAAGATACATACTGGTAAATTGTTCACGAGGCTTTTTCTTTGTCCAACGCTCCCAAATGCTATCTTCCAACTTATTCAATTGACTAATTGCATACTGTTCATAGCAGAAAAACAAAAGGCTTATTTATTATGATAAAGATGTCAACAAAATAATGCCTACATTTGAGATGCAGGTAATCAGAAAATTTCAGTAAATAAAAGTCTTCAGAAAATAATGTCAGGATATTGTTATCGGATATTTGAGCAATTCCAACAAGAATTGTTTAGTTTTTTTTTCTGAGAAAATAATTTTTATTGTTCAGGGGGAAAGGAATATCAAGCCAAGAAAGCCGCAAGTATACATTCCTTCAATTGAATACCTAAATTTACATGATAAGTGATAAAAAAGGTTCCACCATCCCTAAGTAATATTCAAACTGTCTAATCGTCTATATTTATTAAGAAAGATAGAATAATTATGAGATCACTGTATATAGAGGGAGATCATCTTTGTAAATAAAATTAGAATCATGTTTACAACACATGAGCATTGTCCAGAAATGGAATTTGTTTTAAAGAGAAGATTCTGATATTCCATGCCAATGCATGATTTGTCATGATTTTGTAACATCTGGGTTTCAATTCCACTTTCATAATATATAAGGTTTCTACAATTTCTGTTGCTGTGCTTTTCTTTGTCTGCATGTTTCAGGTGTGCTACTTTTTTAAGGAATATTCTTTGGCAGATAAAAAAAAAAAAAAAGAAAAAAAAGAAAAAACAAATTTTATACAACCTTGTCAAGTGTAATATGAAATTATCACTTTAAAACCTTCTATTTCATTTCTTGATGCACAATGTCAAACTCAACTTGAACTCACATATAGCGTATTCAACTGAACACAAAGTGTTGGAGTATTCTGGACATTAATTTCACTTGATTTTGTCTCCTCAGGTAGTCTGGGATCAAATAATTCCTTCTTCACAAAAGCCTTTATTCCAGCTTCCTTCCTATATCGCGTGAGTACAGGAACAGGTGGAATTAAATCTTCCCTGGATACTGCAAGTCCAAATCACACTCAGAGTTAATTGGTAAGAGGAGAAGAGAAGTGGAAGAGGAGAGGCAGGCGTCGGTCATGAGGGAGAGAAAATAAGAATTTGTAGATGGTGAAAGGAAGAATGTAAACCAGGTCATATTAGACAAAGAAAGGAAAGATAAGAGCATAGATTCACATAAAAAAAATTAAATAAATATACTTGAAAAAATAAAGACGATGGGTTTGGCTAGTTGCTATTAATGATGAAAATAAATATATATGGAGCAAGACACTAACCCAACTTGTCCATGACATGATTTGAATATACTTGAAAGGCATTGTCAACGCCCCGAAACAGTCCATTCAATTCTGAAGGCCTCATTGGAACTTTAAGAGCAAAAAATTGATCAACTGTCTGCAACAACAGATATTTGTGTGGAAGGCATTGGTTAATGTCTCTAGAAGTAGAATTGGCATATTGGTACTCAAATCACAACCATACCTCTTCCACAATCCTATATACTTCAACAATTGAACTCCCATGTCGCTGTTGAGGAGATATTGGGTTCCATCGCTGAAAGAAAAATTATATAATATAGCAGACAAAAGACCTTGGATCCTTAACTGAGAGGAGGAAGCAAAGCTTAAATAGCACTGAGAGTGAATTTACAGATTGATATAATAAAGAATTGGACAATAAACAAAGGAAATCTGTCATTTATGGATAAATGAAACAGGTAACAACTTGATAGTCACCTCTTGTTGAATAGCTCGCTCAACCCAACTTAAAATTCTTCCAAGCTGTGAATTGACCCATCGCATCACCAGAGTTCCAGAGATAGATTCAACCTTCAAAGGAAACAGAGGATTTTATGAACTGTCAGATAAAGTGATATTACTTGGAAAACAGAGCAGCTACTTCTTTCCCTGTATAGGTTCGAAAAGTTTGGCATTCCAGAATACTAGATCATCAACCAAATGATGTTATGCTGTATGCTTCAACAACATGAATTGCGGATGAAATTTTATATTTGATGTTTCTTCACCTATCTAAGATGATATGTATCCCACAATCCACTAAGCTTATGTCTTTGGAGCTAAAACTACATGATGGAAAAAACAGATAGGAAAAATGAAAGAAAGAAAGAAAAACTTCAGGCAAGTCCAGCTATCCCACCTCGTACGGAGTTAGTTTCCTGAAATTGACTTCAACATTCCCCTCTCTGGATGCAGAAGAAATAAGTGACATTATATACTGCTCCAGGCTATCGGCAGCCGGAAACACTGATACGACATCCTCCGTAAGATGTTCAGCACCATCAAGAAACGGTTTCTGTAGACACGCAAGTTCAATTAAGCTTCGACAATTAGAAAATAAGGTGAAACCAAGAGCATATGCAATCATGTAAAAACCAACTAAACAAAATCCTTACCAATTTGATCCCATACAGCCTGTGAAGGAGTGATGCTGAAATAATGATTGCTTGTGGATGTCTTTGGGACAAAATTGGTGTGAAAATGGTTGATTCTTTTTTTATAAGTTTCTTGGTCTCTTCTGCAAGCAATGTCAAAGAATGCTCATGCATTGTCTCTGATTTTTCAACAGCTTGCACAGTCTGCCATTAAGAAGAAGAGGGGGGGGGGCAAAGACTATTAATAATCCATGCTGCATAGTAACTTCAAAGAAAAATAAGGAAGCCAATATCAACATTCACAATCCACACGTTTTCTATGATTCATGGCTTGTTCCTAAGGAAACTAGATAGAAAAAAGTGCATCACATATCATGGCTATTGCAAAAAATACATACCAGATGGCCTCTGTGTAAGACTTAATTTCATTATCTCTTTTCATGTCGTAATAAATTGTTATTAAACTCTAGAAGAAATATCTTTACTTTCAACCTGCTTTCTTCCTACTTTCCAAAGGAGCAGGAGGAAACTAACTTGATTTTTATTCCCTGCTCACAATAAAAATACTTGCACATTGAACTAGCAGAAACTTAATCTTAATGGAAATACTAACTTATTTCTATGTTTTTGATACACTCGTGAAGTAATTGATCAGTTAGTACATATGGGTTAACTGAGAAATCTAGTACGTCCTTCTGCCATGTGTCACCTCTCCAATTGTGGTCTTTTACTTTTGGATTGCATATTCTTTCACCAAAAATCTGGTGGAGCATCCAGAATCAATGAGGTAAGAACACATACCCTAGTAAATGCATTCTTAATGGAAGTTGATATGTATGATTCTATCTGATCCCGATCTGTGACAGAAGTAGGTTGTAATGCCTGCAAGAGAAATGAAAAAAATAACTTTTAAGTATTGAATGAAACTATAAAACAAATGTGCGGTGCAAATTAAATAGTTGTGGACAACAAGTATGCTCTTGTCCAGATAGAAGCAACCAGCAAAAATTCTAGCTAAACAATATTCACTTCAGAAACAACATGAATTCATAAAAGCTCATCTATTGTGCACACACTGCACAAGCAAGATTTTAATACCTGATCAGATTCTTCCAAAAGAAGCCTCCGAGTAACCATTGCAACTAATACCACATCCTCCATAGTTGCAGAATCCTACAAGGCCAAGGAGATGTATTATGGTACATTGCAAACCTTGGAAAACAGCAGCATTGAAAAAACACTATAAGCAAAAAAGTTCTTCCAGCTGGAATGCAAGACTCAGAATGTGATAACTGCCAAACAGTAAAGAAATGAAAAAAAAAAAAATGCACACTTCCATCAAAATTCTCTCCTTATTACAACTTCAAATGCACAAGCACATTAGTTACATTATAAAATACATTTCCAGAAAAATCCTACCATCAAATGTTTATTCCTTCATATCTAGAATTAAATATTAGTACAACAAGAAAAGTCAACATTTGAACTTAATTTCATTGAATTGATAACCATGTGAAGTCATCATAATTATAAGCTTCCAAATCTTTTTCAAATACGAAATGTGCCACAGAATTAATACGTACCAAAAATATAATGGTGACTTTTATTTGCCTAGGTATACAAAAGCATAGAAAATTTCATCAGCAAAAGACACCGGTTATAAATGAGTAAACCAACTTAAGCATTTCAGAATAATTTATAACTCAGAATTTCAGATATAGCATTCCAAGATAAACAATTACGACTGAAGCACTGTCTACCACCAAATTATGTCAGATAAAAAAGGTAATCTACTCCAAACAGTTAGTCAACCTCTGCAAAGTGCTTATGATAGTCTGCAAGCTGCTTATCAACCCATTTCTGAATTGGTGACAGAAAAGATTGCAAGAAAGATAAATCTTCGCCATCAATTTTGGAACACAAACTTTTTAAGTGCAACCTCTCTTGTGGCCCCCGTTGTTCCTTCAATGGTATCTTCTTCAGCTGTTCAATGGCATGTTGCAGGAGTCCGTGCTCTTGTGTGATAACAAACTGAATAGCATACAGTACAATAACAATAAAATGAATTTATGACAATAACGACCATGAGCATAAATAAAGGACACTTGTTTAATATCAATGGCAAATAATAAATTAAATGTAGACAATAAAAGAATGGCACAAACAAAACATGATGCAACAAACCTTTCTCGCTTGTGATCAAATGTTAGCCATAACCAAGTCTAATTATAAAAACATTGCCCTCTACCAGCAAGACTAGCTGCTTACTAGATATTTTTGAACTACATATCCAAGACTATCTGGGGAATCAGCAGATGAGAAACTGAGAATACTACCTGACGAAATAATACCCATGCATAGCATGTATAATGGATAGTCTCTGTAATTCCTAGAACACGCCAGGTTGACTTCAAGAGCTCAAGTATTTCCTCCACTTCCTGAAAATAAAGACAAGCCTTATAAACCATCCTTTGTATTTTAGAGAACAATTGGCATTGAATCACAGTTTCTCTCACTTAAATATACCCATGAAAAATGCAACATTCTTGAACAATCAAAAAATGTTGAAATTTCCTTCAAGCACCAGATATTTTCACGTAAACCAGCACCACAAATAAACTTCAGACAATAATCTAAAGTCAAACTAATTCATACAAATGTTGAACACTGATGTCTCAGGACATAATGACCAAAATGAAAAATCACTAACCTCTGTCAGCTTCCCTTCATCTAAAATGTCAAACACACTGAGAAGGAGTTTTTCATATAATCTAACATTAAGGTGATATCCATCTGCCCAGTGACAAACTTCGCCAGTTAAGTCACCCCGAGCTGGTCTCTCAGCAAGTGGAACAGCAATTTCTCTGAGAGCACGCAAGCATTCTGTTCGTTGAACTTCCCCCGCAGAAGATGGACGGAACTATAAACCAAAGAGAGAGAAAAGCAGACATAAAAAGTATGTATGAGTGCATGGAATAACTGATGAGCACTGAAGTGCTGAAACATCCAGATGAATGATGGGCAAAGCAAATTGGAACTATCAGAGTATGAGAAAGATTTCATCAACTGGCCAAGAAGAAGAATACTAAGGTAAGCTACAGTTTGATGTAATACGATGTTGACAGTGATACCAAAACCATAGCAAATCTTTTTGTTTCAATGAACAACATACCTCAGATTCCTCAATCTTTGCCAAAAGAATTCTCAAGTCACTTGCCTTATGCCCAGATTCACCAAATCCAACAACTGGGTGATTGATAAGGCCCTCCTCCAGTATGAATAACTGTAGCAACACAAAGTTGAAAGCATGTAATGTTAGTATCAACTAAAATTTTTTCCCATGCCTCTAATTTCACTACTTCAAGAAAATTATTAACAGCCACTAGGAAAAAAAAATTGAAACTCATAAGGTACAGGGGGACAGAATTTACCTGCCTTTTTTGCCACCGAATGTATGCTTTCTTGTCAGAAAATTCTGTCCGTGAAATACAAGATAATAATTCCAAAGGAATCAGTAGAGCATCCATTCTTTTTCCCACTTTACCAGCAAGAGCACTTAGCAGCCCTTTTCTGGTTCTGATGTCCATTGCCTCAGATATCTACACTCATTTAAGAACAGTAAATGAACCATTTTTATCATTCATTAAGATACATAATAATAAATTTAGAAGTAAGATAAAGTCATTTCAACAAAGACAAAAAAGAATTCTTCTTCAACTAGTTATTTCTCATAATAAGAATGCCCAAAGGATAAAGAGATAATACATTATTTTTAAATGCCAATGAGAAAGTGCATTCTCAATGGTTAGGAAGACGCAACAAAAAATGGAAACCAACAAACACATGGCCCTTAAAAAAATATCATCAGATGAATGCAATATTCTTTTCTACTGATATTCTGAAGCTTCAACCTTAGGAATTTCTTTTGATAGACAGAGAAAGGAATATGTTATTTAAATTAAAGTAATAGACAAAATAGATATGAAAAGAAAAGCAAATAGAGTCGTCCTGCAACTTCCATTGATTACCATCAACCTAACTTGATGTTTCCGACTTTGTTTTTGCATATTTTTTCACTCAAGAATTGAGTTTAAAAGCCATCTACACTAAGAGCAGTCAAATTCATGACAATGTACAACTATTATTTTTTTGTCAATATTACATCAATAAGAAAATTGCAGAGGGGGAAGTGCAGAACCCTGTTTGAACTTGTGCAATGTATAATTTTCTTCACTGAATTCTTGGATGTTATTTAGTTAATATACTCTCTCTATGCCTCTTTCTTTCTTTTCAAAACAATAGTATATATAAGATCTTACAAAACAAAGTGCCATAATATTGAGAGATGCCGCATGCAATAGCACCTATATGGATCATATTTCACTTTATCATGCTGCATATAAAACTATTCATAAATAAAGAAATCATAGTCTGACTGTTAAAAACAAATTTCATTATCTAGACAAAACACTTAAAAGCAGAAAAAATAGTACAAAACAAAGAACCACAACTAAATTACACGTATGTCAAGTTGTTTCTGAAATACCTCCATCTGAGCACGCAAGGTCTCTAATAAACTATTCAATCCAGGGGCACGTTCAGACTGCACAACACTCTCACTTTTACTCCGTCCAAGCTTCCGCATCAACCTAGACTTTTTTTCTTTCTTTTTTTCCTTTGATGGAACTATAAGGCCTCTGTTCATGCAATGATAACAAGTCAAGAAAAATAAATAAGGCATTGCAAAAAAAAGAAAGAAAGACAAGGTCACAATTTATGCTATGAATGTAAATTTACCCTGCTGCCCCAGCACAAGCTAAAAGGACTTCATATGCAGTTTCACGAAGGTCTTCATCTGTGATACCTGAAAACAGTAGAAGCCCAAAAAATTCATGACAAGCACTTAGATAAATTAATCCTTCACCTTCCAAGGCAAGAATCTTTAATATATATGTATGTAAACATTTTCTACCCTTTACATCCTCTCCCAAGGAGCCATGATGGCAGGAGTGGAAAAAACTAGCTTTTAAGTTTCATACACTGAACTTTAAGCCATACCAGTTACAAATGCAGGCAATCTGAGAATAAGATCAGCAGCTGCATCATTTGTGTTCCGTCTTGAAATCCTGACACTATTGACTTCCTCAAGTTCATCATCCTCAAAATCTTCAATGTCATCAACTGTCAGTTCTCGATCTTCAGTGGAGTTAAAGGACACTGACTTTCCTACACTTGACAATGACACATCAGGGGATGGTGCAAAAATAGGAGCTATTGTTGAAACTGGAATGGATAGTGGTGCTGAAACCGGAATGGGTGGTGGGGCCCGTCTTGGAGGTGATCCTGAAGATTCAGGATTTGTAACTAAGAAAAATTCATCTGAGGAACCCCCATTATTCTGAAATTGACCAAAAAGAATCTTCTAAAATCACCAGCGTAAGGTCAATAAAATCATTCATATGCTAAATTGAATAAACTATCAGAAATATCAAGTGCAGGCATAAACCAATTTGAGAATTGCATCAAAATTCAAAGTTAAAACAGACCAAGGAAGTTACAACAATCCCAAACTTTGCAAAAGCCAATTATGACTTATGCCCGTCCCATTTCATTATCTTATGCATAATTCTCAAGAGAAAAGATTCCAAAAGGATCTACCATGGATTTTAAATTTGAATAAGCAGTAATAAGTTAACCATGTCATAATAGCAAATATCTATGAACAATTACATTTGCAAGCCAATGAACTAAATCATCATGTATCCACCATCTTGCTAGTTAAAGCATACCATATGGGGTAAGTCGGTGTTATCATGGTAATCTCTTATTGCCTCTGAGAGCTCAAGCATTCCACCTACACTAACAAAGTGCCATTAGGAGGAGAAAAATATATTGAAGAAAAAGCCTTGAAAAGAAAACAATAAATATCAAGATGATGGGCCACCTTTTTTAGCACAGTTAAGAACGTAATCTACACTGACTTGATCTAGATCCACATCATCTAATGTAACTGCACCAGGAGGCATTACGACTTTCTTAATTAAGGTGCCGGAAAGTATAAAGTCTAAGAGTATTCTCCGGTCCCTCCGGTATCTCTGCAGAAGCATAGCAGCATTCTCTCTAATTTCACCAAGCACATAAAATCAGAACAAGTTGGACACAAAACGAAGCAAGAGAAATCCCAACAAGAATATATAAACTGCAGCAAATGCATACTCTTCCATGGAAGAACGAACAGCCGATAGATTGTCGACTCTACAAACTTTTACAGCCCTGCAACTATGTTATCTTCCAACCTGGTCATAAAGTTAATAAGGGAAAAGAAAAAACCCAATTCAGTAAAGGCGCCAGATTTTCAATAAATGCTAACATTACATTACATACAAATTTAGATCCTAATGTAACACTTGAAATCTAGCAAATCGAGAAAACAAAATCCACCGATTCCAATAAAAGACTATGTTTGGCTGCTAAGAAAGCGAGGGAAATAAAGAGAAAGTAACAAATGGGTTAAAATCACAATTAGATCCAATTAATCACTAATTAAGTCGAAAACAACTTCTCAACTTACTTCATCATGCCATTAAATGTCAATGTCTTAGATTAGTGAAAGCTACTAAAAAATGTATATAAAAAATCTAACTTTCTTCTATTTTTCTCAACTTTATCAACTTAATTAAATGAAATGATTCGATAATCCAGGAAACTAAAACACTAACGTTAGATCAAAGGGTAATTGTAATTAAGAGTGGGAAACAAGAGAATTAGATTGAAGCGTACTGGTAATAGGATAATCCTTGAGAAATGCCGAGGGAGGATTGTAGTGAGAAAGAGAAGAAGAGTCAATGTGACAAGTTAAATTGAGAATTGAATTTTAGTAAGGAAGATTCAGAGAGAAGAAAGGAAAGGAACGGAGGAAGAGAGTGGGGAAGGTGATGACGGTGATTCAGCATATCCGAGTTGGATTATTGTATTAAATAATAATAATAACAACAATAACTTTTTTGTTTTCCTTTTATTTTTCAAATTTTTTTTTTACTATCTTCAATTTTTCACAAAAGCTACCACTATGTTCATTAAAAATATAAAAAAAAAATTCTCTCTTTATGAGTTATTTTTATTTTTATATATTTTTTTAATTTAAAAGTGAACGTTTTAGAGGAAATGTGAGTAGTAATTCTTCCCCTCTTTATTTAATTTTTTTCAAATAAAGAAAAAATATTTTTTTAATATTATTTTCTGTCCTTTCATATTTTACCCCATCCTGACATCATTGTAAAATCCATCTAAATTATATAAAGTTGTACTATGAAATAATTGAACAAAAGCATTTTAAGACTAAGACAGAATAAAATTAAATGGATTTGATTTGAGATAATTAAATTTGTTTTTTTAACCCATTTGATTACTATCATTTTGATCCAAATATCCCATTTCATAAATTATTTTGAAGTGTTTGTGAACCATGTTTTCCCATTTCCCATTTTGAAGTGATCATCTACCAGGAGAATCGTCTTCTTCCAGGGCTTAGGATTTCTTTTCAAAAGAAGTGGAACCATAGTTTGAAAGGATAATAATGAGGTAAAACAAGATGAACAAAGAACGATGGTTACCAGGACCAGAACCAACAGAAGATGTCAATCATACATTCATACTGAGATTGAACAAAACACTTGCTTCTGTTTGCTTAACTGATATATGCCTCAAATTTTTTAGCTTGAACAATATGCAAGGAGACATTGCTTTTGCTAATTCGAATTGAAGGGTAATATAAAATGGGTCTATTTCTGGCATCATATCCCAGATATCTAACAAAACAGAAACACAGTCGCAATTCCATTCCATATCATCAATTACCTGCTGTCAGCCAAAGCAAGTCTTTGACAGCAAATTTCATGGCATCAAAAAACAAACGAATTTGTGTCTTCCCTGTTGCTGATCTCCCTGTCATTTTCCAGTATCTAATAGTTTATCATTGTATAGCTTCAATAACTTTGGTGCTTGCTCAAAACCATTCAAATACTTTCCTAGGAAAGACTTTTCCGTCATCAAGAACGATCGAGCTATACGAGAATCTATTTTAACCCAACCTTTCGATGACATAAATTGAATAACTGAAGCTCTTGGAAGAAGTCTCTTCTTCAAGCTCAGTGAAAGTAGCAGAGGGCGATTGGCAATGACAGAAGAGTCCAATCCCGACTTGTCAACGTAGAAGTCCATTACCGCCATAATTTAGAGAGTCTCATACACCATGGACGCTTCCCAAAGGCTGTAACGATATCTTCATTAGACCAACCCCACCTCTTATAAGCTTCCACCTTCTCATCCCACTTCGATTTGCCAATTCCCCTCAATGCTATGATTGCTGAAACAAATTGTGATTTCGAAGGATCAAATCCCATTTCCTTCACTTCATCCACAAGCTTTTTAAACATTTTCACATCTATCACAAGCTTTCTAGCATGATGACGAAGCACCAACAAAATATTAGCTTCAGAAACTCCATTTCCTCACAAAATGTTGATGTTAGGTGTCATATCAGATTCAAGTCGACGAGTCATAATACTAGGAGATCATTTAATAGTTAAAATGGTTTTATGATCAGTTTGAAAGTAGGAATCAAATGGTTTTCTAAACTTCTTTTCAAGATCCAAGGGTTGGAAACGAATATCCTTACAAGATCAGGCGTTGAAGCACCTTTATACCGAAAAAACTCTACTCTAGGGAAAATAAACTTCTCAGGATTGGATGACAGCGTTCTTGGATACCTTCTTATTATATTAGAGATGTGCGCTTTTGAGAATCCAAGATTCTGGAAATAGGATATAACCAAGTCAGGCTTCTCTGGGGTTTCAAATTGGACATGTTAGAAGCTTATAATGCAGATTCTGGAGACAACCCACACGTGTTATAAGGTAAGACACTGTAAAAGAGTTCTGATTTGCTGATATTGACAAATATCTAAGAGAGAATGATGACACCATTAATGGGTTTTGAGCTGTGACGGTGTATCCATTTCTCCTCAGGATAATAGATTTACAGAAAAAATAGAACATCGGAATTGAAAATCAGGTGATGAAACAAGAAACTCACCTCTTTCTGAAACAAGTCTTGTATAAGAAACAAGCGAATCTTAATTCCAAGCAGGAGAAATGCACAAACAAACGCAGTAGCAACTAGCATGTAAAGCGCTAATTGAGAGAGAAGTCGCAGAGAGCTTAAAAGAGATAAAACGATACCGTATTAAATCTGGCAAGTAAAAGCTATTAAATATTAAATAAAATAGAAGGCAAAATACTCCCACGTCTTTTATTTTAGGGTTTCTGTTAGGGTTTAAAGAAGTTAAACTGATATTGGCCAATTCATCACTCTGCTAGACGAAGTATGGCCAATAACCATCAAAAGGAAATCAATATGATCGAACGAGAAACTCAAGAAGAAGAAGAAGAAGAAGAAGAAGAAATAGAAGAGGAAGAAGAAGATGAAGAAGACAATGGGAATTGGGAAGATTGGAAAGAGGATGACGGAGAGGAGGATTCAGACTCGAAGTTTATGTGCTTGTTCTGTGATTTGAACTACAGTTCATGCATTGAGTTACTTGACCACTGCGGTGCAACTCATAAGTTCGATTTTCAGGGGATAAGGAAAGATTTGAACTTGGATTTTTACAGTTCGTTCAAGCTGATTAACTATGTACGCTCTGAGGTAAGTTACTACTGCTTATCAATGTGTTTGTTTGGTTTCCGAGGAAATAAAGAATAAAAAAAGTTTGAATCTTCACCGCTGGAACTGCATTGGATTGAACTGTTATGTTTGACTCTTTAATTGTGTTGTGATTGAGGTTATTTATGGTTGATAAGAATTGGAAATAAAAGAAAGGGGAAGGCCTTTTACTCTTTACATTGGAACTGAGCTAAATTAATCGGTTATGTTATGATTTTATACCCTTGGAGTCCAAAGTTGAGAATTAGAAATTTTATCTATGTTGCTGTAATTTTGTAATTTTGCAACTCATTTTTAACCCAAAAGTTCAAATCTTGATGTCAGGTGGCAGAAAACAGATGTTGGAGTTGTGGGCTCACCTACAAGTCCAACCATGACCTACAGTGTCATTTACATGAAACGGGCAATCTTGAAGACATTAAGCTCTTATGGGATGATGATAAATATCTGAAACCCTTTCTGCATGATGATTCACTCTTGTACAGTTTTGCTGAAGATGAAGAAGGTGGAGATGATTATAATGCATCAGTAGATAAAGAGGAATTGATGAGAGATTTGGGGAATATGGAAGAGATCTGTCTTGCAGATGACAATTCTGCTGCTTGCTCTGACAATTTTAAAGAAAATGGAATAAAAGAGGTTGCCCCTGTTTCCAAAGGCCTTTTAAATCTTGTTTCGAATGATATTAAGAAAGTCAATGAAAGTTACTTTGGTTCTTATAGTTCATTTGGCATCCACAGAGAGATGATAAGTGATAAGGTACTAAGCTTTAATTGTAATGTTTCACACCAGTGGATGGTTTTAAACTGCAAAATGTGTGAGTTGATTGTAGATTATACAACATTACTGTTAAGACTGTTACATACTTTACGCAGGTAAGGATGGATGCTTATAGGCAAGCAATACTAAAAAATCCTTCTCTCTTATCTGGTTCTGTTGTGATGGATGTAGGTTGTGGAACTGGCATACTAAGGTGAGATGGCAGTATGTCTTTAGTAGTATGAGCACAGTTCAACTTCCCTGTCTTCCCCCTCCTTTTCTGCATTTTTTTATGCTTCATCTTAGATTTAGTTTTTCACATCCTAATTTGTCTTTGGTGGATTGTCAATGGCTCTACTCTTCACGATTCACAAAATCTTTGAGCTCATGTCCTCTCATTTTCTAATTGCCAATATAAACTGTATCATAGTGCTGCTGACTTCCTAGGACTCACTTTTGGAAGTTTAACAAAAGGTAAAAGCTTGATGAGGTCATATTTCACTTTCGCCCTGCAAAGTATGCCTGCAATGTTTGAAGGATGCTGGCGATCCTTGTTATTAAAGTTGCCATTGGCTTTTGAGGTGATAGCCAGCTTTGGCAGTTGTGTTGAGAGTGAGCGGTTATCAATCATTTGAGATGGTTGGAATTTAGTGCAGGAAGTGCTGCAATATTATTTGAAATCTGTCGTTTGATTGCCTGCAAAACTCTAGCCAGTTGATTCCTCCATGTGACTGAAATTTTATAAAGCATTCTTCCATCTATCTTTCAAATTTCATCAGAGTTGCTAAAAGATTTAATAGATGGTACCCTTTGTTTCTCCTCCGTCACTGGGGATGGTGTCTCAAAAAAAAAGGAAAAATGGTTGTTTGCTTGTTTTGTTTGCTTGGTTGCATAACTGATAGAATTTGTTAACCGAATCAGGAGTTGTCCATGTCAAGAATTTAGAACCACCTATTTGTTCATGTAAGTCAATGATGTGTTCTAGACATTCACAATACAAGATGATCTTATGAACTACTTTTGTTTTTTGCTTCGTTTGTTTCACACAGTCTCTTTGCAGCCCAAGGAGGGGCTTCGAGAGTGATTGCAGTTGAAGCCAGTGAGAAGATGGCTGCAGTGGCAACTCAGGTATGTTTCCTTGCTTGTAGTTCCATTAATTCCTTTATTTCCTCTGGCTCTGATCCCCCTTTGCCTACCATAACTATAGGTTGCTAAAGACAATGGCCTATGGCGTAGCAATGAAGGCAATAACCAGTCTACTGGGGTAATAGAGGTGGTTCAAGGTATGGTTGAGGATCTTGATAAATCTGCACAAATTGAACGACACAGTGTTGATGTATTATTGAGTGAATGGATGGGTTATTGCCTACTCTATGAATCAATGCTCAGCTCAGTGCTCTTTGCAAGAGATAAATGGTTGAAACCTGGAGGTGCCATTCTTCCTGATACAGCTACTATTGTGAGTTATTTTCTGTTTCCTGCTGCTTGTACAATGCGATCTCAGGTTCATAGTTGAAACTTACTTCTAATCTTTGTATTTGCTGTGAACTACAAGTATGCTGCAGGATTCGGAATAGGTGGTACCAGTCTTCCATTTTGGAAAGACGTTTATGGTTTCAATATGTCTAGCATTGGCAAAGAACTTGTTAAGGATGCTGCTCAATTTCCTATTGTTGATGTTGTGGATGATTGCAATCTAGTGACTAATGCTGCCATTCTCCGGGTTAGTACTCATCCCTAATTGTCAATCTTAAAATTGTGACTAAATTAAGATCCATCCCACAGTTTCATAAGAATTCTTGTTTCATTATTCTGGTCAAACACATGAAAGTTTCTTCTTGTTCATGTTTCAATAACCTTTGCTTTTTCCTGAACATATTTAGTGCGACCATTTCTTATCCTTTTCTCAATTATGCATACTTGTGGTGCCATTTAATTTCATCCTTTCTTTTAGCCTTCATGTTTGTTTTGTTTAATTTGCGTTCCAATTGCTTTAGACTTTTGACCTGGCAACCATGAAGCCTGAAGAAGTGGATTTCACAGCAAGTGTTGAGTTGGAACCAAAGTACAGTTTGGCTAGCAATGCCAGTGAAACGACATCTAAAGCAACATGGTGCTATGGGGTTGTATTGTGGTTCGACACTGGTTTTACATCCAGGTTCTGCAAAGAGACACAGGCTGTTTTGTCCACGTCTCCCTACACTCCCAAAACGCACTGGTTCCAAACAATTCTCACATTTCGAGAACCGATAGCAATGACACAAGGGAAACTCCTTGCTGATAGATCAGCAACTGTTGGTACAGAAGCATGCCCTGCTGCAAAAATCTATTTGCGAATCAGCATTGTTCGCGCTGCTCAACATCGGAGCATTGATGTTTCAATGGAAACCAATACGGTTGGTCTAGATGGTAGGAAGAACACTTGGCCAATCCAGATATTCAATCTGTCTTAGCATATACATTTATATATTGGATTAGACCTTGAAATTATACCATTTGACAAAAATTGTCTTGTTTTGCTGGTTGGGATCAGTTTTAGATTATCCATTTTGCTCTCTTTAGAAATTATTTACACTATCATAATCAATGATATTCATGGATTCTAGTTCTATGAAGCATTTTTTAAAACGTGAGGAAAGAAAGACATGAATTTTTTTTACAACTCAGATGAAATTTTAAAGTATATGGAAATGGATTTTATAAAAGAACAAGAAATGTTACAAATATATGGTAAAAATAATTTTTATAATTGTTATTGAAATGCAATTATTACAATTTTTTGTGGCTCAATTAGGTTTGATTTTATTTAAATTTTTTGATTTGCTTTCAATTTTAGTTATTCAATGACAAGTGACCAAAACTAAGAAATAAACAAAATTTAGGCACAGTAAAATTAGTTAAAAAATTTTAAGCTATATACTTATTGACTTCGATTACATTTGTACAACAACATTTGAACTATAAGATAGTACTATATATATTTTTTTCATTTATTGATTAAAACGCAATAATAATTCTAATAATTTTTAGAACGATTGACTTTTTGCTAATTCACATTCTATGAGACCATAATTCAATTAGAAATAACATCTCATCAACATAAAAGAAAGAGCCTTTCTTTTTGTTAAATTTTAAATTCACTTATAGTTCCTAACACTAGAATTTTGATATATAACTAATTTAGTAAAATTAACATTAAGAATTTCAGGGAGTTGTTGAATATTATGTTAAGAGTTTCAACGTCGCAAGCTGTTTACAACAAGATAAATACATGTACAGTAAACTAATTCAAATTCCTTGCCCGTATCTCTTCTCTTGCACCAAAACTCAAAGCAAAATTGTTCCCACACTCAGTAATGGTGAGAAATGGCAATAGGCTCATGCTCAAGCTCCACTTAGCTGGACGGTCATTTTTATGTTCATAGCTGCTAATTCGGCAGCCAAATATCGGAAGACGTAAGGCATCGCAACAGTTTCCATACCTTTACTTGTTTCGCATGCATGGCAAGCCACTTTTTTGGGAGTCCTCACTGGCGGTAACCCACCAATATCCCGAACCACTCGCTTTTGTGTCTGGACGAATGATGATGTGAGTATGCTTCCACATATAGAACACACATCGGCAATGTGAAAATCAGAACATGTGTGGAGCCTATCGTGCAACAAATATGCTGCCCCATGAGCAAGCATGGCATCTCGTTCCATTTCTCCGAAACGGATACCTCCACCACGCTTTCTTCCTTTAATAGGTTGTCTAGTGACTTGGTCAACAACTCCCGTTGATCGCACCTACATGTCAATTGCAAGACACATTTATCATGATCATCAGCCAAATATATTCTTTCGCTGCAAGACCAACTTCTGTTAGGCTTGTAAGTTGGGGGATGAACACAAATGGAGTTGCAAACGAGTTCCAAATACAGGCTTAGTAAGAAACTAAAACATTTCATAGAAGAGCAAGTGCTGAAATTTCAATTATAATAATGTCATCTGTCGATTAACGTGAAAAGAAATCTGACCTGAAATTTGTCTGATACCATGTGACGAAGGCGCTGATAATAAACAGGCCCAATAAATATTTCACATGCGAGTTCTGTTCCATAAACCCCACTGTAAAGCACCTCCACGCCATGGTAGTTAAACCCTTGAGATCTAAGCATTTCACCAAGGTCATCAACAAGCGATTCAGGCTCCGACTTGGTGTCTCCCCCATTAGCTTTTTTAACTGAATTGGCAAATGGTGTAGCATCCACAAATTTTCCATTTAAACTACCCCCCTGAGACATTAAGTGTTCAAGTGTCCATCAATTATTTTCCAGACAGTTGCCAAATAAGATATGCTAATATTCCACTAATGCAGAAATATAGTAACTTATGCTGTGTTTTCGAAGGAACAACACAATACCAGTTTTTAAGGATTTCTTTTTGCCGCTACCATACCTTAGCAGCAAGAGATTCCAAAAGCATAGCAATTGTCATTCTTGAAGGAAATGCATGGGGATTGATAATCAGATCAGGACGCATTCCAGTAGCTCCAGAAAATGGCATGTCAATGTCTGGCCATAATTGAGAGCAAACACCCTTCTGCCCATGTCTGCTACTAAATTTATCACCAATGATAGGGTTTCTGGGATGTCGAAAGCGTATGTTCACCTGTTCAAGCAAAGAAATAGAATTAACTAATAATAGTAAGTGAAACATACTAAATGAGATGGCATTTAATTTTACATATCATGACAAAATAAATTATTGTATAAACGGTTGCAAACAAACAAATTTCTGAGCAAACCAAAATGTAGGTTTCTAGCTAGCATAATTTGTGTCACTCTAGTTCAAGGTTCGGTTTCAGGCAACAACAGAGAATTAAAACTACACTTTTGAAAAATAATATAATAGATGAGACAATGCAAAAGAATTATCTTCCTTGAACATACTTTCCTACCACTTCATTCCCATTAGCTCAGTTTCATTATGTCCTTTTTTTTTTCAATCTGTGCTGCCAAGATAAAAGATATGAACTTACCTTCTGAATGTTGTTCTTGTTTTTTGTATCAACAGCAACATAGTCAACAAAAACAGGATCTGAACCTTTCCGATTATTGGTTTTCGTTGTATTTGTTACTTCATCATAAATGCTACAATACGGTTCATTTGGATGTATCATCTGGATTTAAATTAGGAAATTCGTCATCAGAAATTTTACAGTATCAAACATAGAAGAATAAAAGGGTAGAGTGGGGGGTGATTAGTGGAGAAACCAGAAATAAAGAGGCTAACCTGGCCAATATATGGAAGTCCATCTGAATCGATCACTGAGTGCCATGACCTATCAATGTTACTTCTCCTAAACATTTTTCGGGCTCGATCAGACTTACTGCCTTCTTCAGATAAGTCAATAGTCTCTGTCTAAAAAAAGAATAGCAAAAGAAGAAGCTCAAAGGATGATCAGGACAGGTCAAAATAACCAAATAGAATAATGACAAGTATCAGCATGAAAAAACAAACTATAACAACACAAAAATGTATATTGCTAAGGAAAAGCAAGAAATTTTTATCTACAATCAGCAGGTGAAATGTTAAAAAATCATTCACCCAAAGATGTAGGCACTATAGTTAGGAAAGTGCAAGAACTTTGATAGAAATGTTATCCAAGTAACAAACTGGATGAAGAAGTTCCAGCAATAGAAGTTGACACTAAGAGAAAAATAACGCAATGGTGGGAAAACCAGAACAATAACTTTAATGATGAACAATTCTAAGGCACAGTGAGTACTACGTGCAAACCTGGTAGATTTGCCCATGGAACATTCCACGTTCAACAGATGACTTGTTTAGAATCATGGCATCCTCCATATCATATCTAGCAGACAAAACGTAATTGTATTTAGAAACACTACGACGAATTTATTATGCATGCTTGTCTAAAATACTTACCCTGTATAAGCAAGCACCGCAACTATTGCATTAGTCCCTGTTGGATACTCATCTATACAGTACTTTGTATATGCACTTGTGCGAACAATGGGAGTCTGAGGAGTCTGTGAATGTCCACAGTAGTTTAATCACAACAGTGAAAAGCAAAAATAGTGACATAAACAAGGCAAAGGGAAGAGAAGTAAATGTGATATTTATTTCTGAAGGTCGGGATGTCGGCTCTCAACTTCTGGCTTATGGCCAATTTGCTCCTCAGCTATACAGGTTTTTGTGGGTATGCTCAAGAATTCAAATCCAACTTGGTAAAACATGTCACTCAGTAGTTCTCATTTTACACACAAGGTCAAAAAGTCAAAACTGTGTAACTCAGACTTTCATGTGGATGTTCAAGCTGATTACTGGCCCAGAGGTCAAACTTGCCCATTTCCAAAATTAAATAAATTGTTCATATTGATTTGAATCATCAATGTATCATATACCCATGTCCAAAAATCCTTATCCGACACAGGTATTTTAGGGTAAAGCGAAGATTCAAACTGACAATGGGTTAAAAGAATGTATGACTATGCACAAGATAGGGATAGGGCAGTTAGTGGACATGTAATCATCAACAAGAATGCATATCCAGAAAAATTTTCAAGAGCAAAGTCTCCAATCACGAAAGCAAAAATACAGAGGATGAAAACAGGAGCCGTGCCTGAAGATGGTATAGCTTTTGATCTGCTCGGAAGCGAAGAGATTGTAAAGAGAAAGCCATTGTTTGTTTTGCCATCTACAATAAAACAAATTATAGAAATAAAATGTTAAATGTCAAGCAAAGTTAGGACAACAAAAATATTATTGGACTGTACACAGGGCTTCCCTCAATAAAGCACAATATAGACCTGACACTGGTACATGTTTCGCGGACTTTGATTGTGGTCCGACCATGGAGTTAGGTTAGCCACAACACTCAGCATATCAGTAGGATGAATTTCTTCATGAGTAGCAGGAAACGCATCACTTCTTCCACCATTTCCACCATCTGGACATCTTATTTCCATGTACACCTAATATCAAATACCGCATGTCAGTTATAAGTAGGCATTTAGTCCCATCTTCTAGCCCAAGAGCAAGTTTACCCAACGATCATTGCCCGAATTTTTCTAAAGCTATTGCTAAAAAATAAGGAATAGATGCAAATATTCTTGTACCTGTTCAAATGGTCCAATAAGTTCAATGTTTCGACTGTCATCAGCAGGAATAGAAATATTTCTCACTGGACGAATAAATCTGGAAGGAGATGTGAATAGGTATAAACCAGGATATGCACCACCCATGCTCAAAGGAACATATCCAACTTCCAGATCATCAGGAATCTGCAGGATATCATTTATAAATGACATGGAGAAAGAAATCTACAGGGAAAGCTAGTGAAGAAGTTTGGCAAAAACACACCATTGAAGCAGCTGACACTTTTAATCTTCGTAAATGAGCAACAACTTTCTCAACTTCACTAGAAGGTATGGAGCCAACAACACGACCATCTAAAAGAACAGAAAGAACTTGAGGAGGCCCAGCTTGAACAAGCTTTGGCAATGAAGAAATCATTCCAAGACCAGTCAAAACGCCAAGGATAGACTTCCTTATGTCAAAAAAATCTTTAACAGCTCCATGCGAATCAAAGTATGAAGTAACTCCTGATATACATGACATCCCACAAAGTAAGAATCCAGAGGGGAACTACGAGTAATATCGAGAGCAAACCTAAAATTAGATACAATCTAAATGTACTTGAGTGACCAAGTTCACTTCAACTTGTCCTTGTCATGCAAGTTACAATAAGCGGAATATGTGATTTGCATAGAAAGATAACAAACTGAAGCACGACAGCATAAGAGTAGAATTACTAATAATCATTTACGCCAAGTAATTAACCAATCCCTATCATGATTCACTAAGCATTGCTATGAGAGGTTGTAATGCACTGCTTTCCTTTAAATTCAAGTTAAATGAGAACTGAAGAACAGAAAAATACACTTCAGTGAAGAGATCTAAATAAGAAGCACAACTGCCAGAAGAAACAAAGAGGCTGAAAAGAAAACTAGATGGGCATTCTTGTAACTTAGAAAATTAAACAAACGAATGAGAAAAAAAAATCGATTAAATGTTAGACTTACGACAAGAACGAGTCATATGGTTGAGCAACCCACATGGTTCACCGTCAGGTGTATGGACAGGGCAAAGAAAACCCCAAGATCTGTACTAACACAAACATACATAAATAAGTATATGTGAACATAAAGAATTTTACAACAAAGTCCCTGTAAATTTCACATAAATTGGCATGTGCATACTCAGGTAGCAACTTCCGCACGCTTGTTGTACGCAATCCAGCAAAGGAAGCCCCTCGATGCACAGCACGGAAAAAAGAAAGAAAACGTAGAAAATTGAGCCTCTCTGCTTGAACCGTGTAACCAGCCCTCTAGTGAAGCACAACAAACCCCATTAATGGATCACAAAGATAAAAGCAAATTATCCCCACATTAATCTAACTGATTAAGGTTAAAGACTGATTACAGTTGAAACAAGAAAACAAGAAACATGATAATTAACTATCCATCCAAGATGATTGAATAAACAAACTAGAATCATGGATGCACAAGCAGGTACCATGTAGGAAGGTGCACAACTGCACATAAAAAGCTTTATGCTTCAACTATAGAGTGCAAATGTGACAAGCCCATATATGAGCCTTTGTATTGTATCTCATACGATTGCATAAACCTATTCAACTTCCACTTACAACTAGTCATACAACAGAGGGACACATCCAGGTGCATGCATGCAGAGAGAAAGAGAAAAGAAAGAAAGAAACAGTCCGGTCTATGAATACCTGCTGTAAATCTAGGCCCGTTTGTGTTATCAGTCTACCAGTTTTCAGCAAATTCTCCACAGCTAAACTGACTGATGACGAATGATTCTTATCCATAACCTTCTTGACATCAGAAACTATATCGTCCCAAGCAACAAAAAAGGAAATCAGTACATAGAACAAATGGAAATCAGTATAATCTTTGAGAACCTCCCCAGTTTATTCATAAGCCATTTGCCAACAAATTTCAACTACTGCACACAATGTTAATCAATTGCTTGTTCATTATTTATCCAGTGTCTGAAACAGATACCAAACTGAACCTGCTACCATCGGGGATGTCTCCACAATTCAATACACAAACTTTCACATTTATCATGAAATCCCAATGCAAAGCCAGTGATGCAGGGACTTGAATTCACGTTTACAATGAATTCGATCCAGAACATCTATATCAGCTTTTCTGCTGCAATATAGTCAAATGAGTTGGATTTTTGTAAAGCACCAATAAACAAGGTGTTCTCCTTTTGCATGTTGCTCAAGAATGCACCGGGTGGAGGGGAGAGCTACTTTTTTAGCAAAGCAACTAAACTCACCTAATAAAGAAACAATAGGTGGGACCAGGAAAGCAAATGCATTATATATACTACTTATATAAAAACGGTGGCATTAAATGCATGCATAATAAATAACATTGAAATATGAGGTGAGCACAGTAGCCTGTATAACAACGACAAAAAATGTCCAACCCTCCTCGAGGGATCCAGGAAAAAAAAATATTAGTTGTACTTTCAAACAAGAAAGGGATGGAAAGTGGGAGATGGAGGGAATAGAGGAGTGCAAGAGAGAGACTAGATCATATAAAAGCAGAAAATGAAAGAATAAAATATACCTGACAAAAAATTGAGCTTCTTGTTTTTTTCGATCTCTTCTTGAATAACCTTTTTTGCTTTACGCAGCCACTCTTCTAGTTTCTCCTATAATCATGCATAATAAAATTATGTTAATGTCAAGATTATTGGAACTTAATCTTATGCCACTATCAGATGATAATAGATGAGCATGATTTCACATTAACTGGACAGTAGCCAAGCAAACCAGGACTATGTTCAAGACATCAGGACACAAACGCATCTCTCTGGATGTATGACTTCAGGAAAATACAAAAATCAGGAAATTAAGAACAGAATATATAATTTTAACAACATATAATATCCCCTTCTCACATTCACTTGAAAGATAGAATTAATGCCTCCTTTAACCACTACATCTGAAATTTTAAAATCTTAGTGGTGACTGCTATTTGGGTTTAAAGAAAAAAAGAAAAAGCAAACACATTTCATTTTCTCCCGTCCAGCTCTTTTAAAAATCAGTTTGGGCCTCCTTTTAAATTTGAATAAATCCCATTCAGTTTGGTTGGGTTTTGATAATACATAAACATACATATACATATAAATATATACACATACACACACAAACAAAAAAACCTAACCTTAATATACGCATATGTTTATTACATAAAAATATTTGAAATTTTGGTTAGTCCAGTGTTTCGGGTTTGGTTATAAACTTTTTTTTTGGCCGTTATTTGCTTCAGCTCAGTTTTTATAAAATTTTGTTTAGTTCAATTGCTTCTCTAGAAAAATTTGGTTATTTCAGTTTTACAAAATTCAAACCAAACCAACTGAAATGCTTTACCCTATAAAAATCCTCTCTTTCAAGAGATACCAATTCTACTTGTTTTCTACCTTGAGATAAATGGTAATGAGGTGTCCAGGAAGTAAGATCTCCTGATTTTGCAAGGAGTCTGGGTTGTCTTCCACAGAAGTCTTGTCTACAAGAGAGAAAAGTTTCTGCAACATGAAGCTAAAAAAGTAAAAGTCAAATACAAATCTGAGCATGAGAAACAGCACAAAATATAAAGAAAGTAGCAATATTTCTAAGATGCAACTGGCTGGGACAAACTTATGTGTGTGAGAGAGAGAGAGAGAGTTGTAGCTAACATGAGCAAATTGAACTTGTCGTCATAATTAGTAAGATGGACAAATACGTAATCTTTTAGAACTGTATTGGCAACCTGCCAAAATTTTAAAAAAAAAAAAAAAAAAAATTGTCAGCAGAAAGACAGTCCAAGTAATAAATCACATAAGCTTACTTTACAGGATGTAACCAAAATTGTTTTGCATCCCCCTCCTCTAAAAAGACAAAAAAAGATGGAGCATATGGAGTTGATTGGAACTTACATTACAGAAACTTTCTTTTTCCAGCCCATCCATGACAGGTTGGAAGTGCTCCCCTGTGAAAGGAACAGAAGTAACATTAGTTACTGAGTTAGAAAACATAAAAATGAGGTTACCTGTATGACCATGGCACATACCAATATGCCGCAGACATTCAGCCTGAGTGAAAAGAGATAAGCCTCGAACTTCATCAAGAATAATTTTTGCCCTTTCACCCACAAGCTGAGAGCCAACAGCTCCCTTTGTCTTGTCATATTTCTCATCAAAGCAACATGTCAACTTCTCGTAAATTTCCCTGTCAGTAGTCTCAGCAAGTGCCTGTTAACAAGCACCACCAACTCTTTTAAAACAAGCACCAAATACAAAGTAAGCACCACGAGAGGTAAGTATTGATGCATCTACCCTATACTGGTACAAAATATGTGCCATCCAATGGTACACTACCATTTCCGAATCATTTTCTATTACACCACTCAATTATTTTAATACAGAGCAGGACATGTCAACTGTTAATTTGAAATTTTTAAGTTCCTATCACCATACTTTTGTTGGGGGGGGGGGGGGGGGGGGGGGGGGGGGGGGGGGGGGGGGGGGGGGGGGGGGGGGGGGGGGGGGGGGGGGGGGGGGGGGGGGGGGGGGGGGG
>CANUEP010048313.1:0-24593 GCA_947857235.1 Jatropha podagrica | reverse complement strand
GTAACACTTATTGTGTAAGACTCAAATACTTCGTTTTTTGTGGTCTCGGGAAAATTCCACATTTTCTCTAACACTTACTTAACACCCCCCCCCCCCCCCCCCCTCCCCCAATCAGATCTTATAAGACTAGACAGTGACTGTCACATTCTGTGTCAGAGGCATATAACAATTTGCTTAATAACTTAATATGATATTAAATTAGGAAAATATTTTATAAAGAAAAGAATACAAATCATACTACATTAGAAAATTCAATGAAAATTTTTACTTTTCTTTTATAACTCTTTAATACTATAACAGAGGTAACAAAATTCTGTCAATTCCTTTATGAAACCTTTAATAATAAAAGTTAAATAATCAAATTGAATTATAAAATAGTCCATCACTTAAAATCCAAAATAAGTTTAGTATTAAATGTCAATTCCCAAACCACTACTTACACTCTTAATAAATAATATTTATATGACATGCCAAGCTCTTAATATTTGCTTAAATGTCTGAAGAACATCCTCCTCTGATGCTAGAATACTTGATCACCTCAAGCTATATTATCTCCAACCTATGAGTGAGAAAACTCATTGCAGTGAGTATAAAACTTAGTGGTGCTATCTATAATTTATATCAAATAATAATTTTTAAACATAAATCTTAAAGAGATTTTTTTATTATAAAAATTTATAAACAAGACATTAAAAATCATATTATTCATTACATTAAATATTTATTTTCAATTTGAATATCCTAATCATTTTAAAAAATAATATTCAAATTAACATACTATAAAATTTACTTATTACAAATATCACATATTCTTTAAATTAAAAACATATAATAAACCATAATTTTGTAACACAACTTATTAGCTTTATTTCCTTAAAAACACATCTCTCTTCTTTTTTTTTTTAGGGGCTCGTATACACTTAGAAGAAAATAAAGCAGATAAGATTTCACAAACTTATACATAATAATTGTTCAACATTAACATTTCCATATGAATAATAATTGTTTGACATTCACATTTCCATATGAATAGAATTTAACATAAATATAAGGATCATTTAAAAACAATAATATAACAAATCATATTTCTTTTCTTTTAACATCCATGAAACCCTTATTTCAATAATTTCTTTTTTTATCACAAAACACCTTATAAAATAGATCATAAAATTAAATACATTTAAACTTAAATCAAGGTAAAAAGTCAGTATTGCACTAACCTGGATTGGAAGGTTGCACTAGCCTTCTTTCTTATTTACTGACTCTTATCCATTTCTGTGGTTTATTTTAACCAATCGAAAATCGGGCTTCGGATTCAGATTCAGAGCACGAAATGCAAAATTCTACCTCCCAGGAGTTTCATCGGAGTCTCGTCGGACTGCGGCCGGCACCGTCGTGCATGTTGGCCGGAACATCCACACCGCCCAGTAATTCACAAAGTCGATACCAAAGTGCTCAAAATTTTATGAGGAGTCTAAATATTTGATCATTTTGAGCTAAATGTATCTCATTTGGTCAAAAAGTGGCCCCAACAACCACTACATCACCGCCTTTCATGGTGGTTTCACAAAATCGGAGGGGTTACCACAATTGATATGGCGAAAGCACTCCTTGGACTGAGAAGAGTCAATCAATGTTCATCTCTCAAGCTGGGCTTGCCGAAAATGGCGAGAATTCACCGAAGATTGAGAAGCAAGGCTGTCAATGAAAACCAGTCCAATTCATGTCCATGGAAGCTCTTTCCGCATGAGAGAAGGCTGGAGAATGAACCAGCAGCTCATGATGAGTCGATCGCCACCCTTACCCTCGTCATATGGTAATCAAAGTTGGTCCAAGCGATGGATCGCTCCTGCGATTAGGGAAGGGAGTAGGGTGAGAGAAAGAGAGGACACAAGGGAGAGAGGGAGAGGGAGGAGAGAGAAATGAAAGTTTTCCTTTGTTTTTTTTATTTCTTTAATTCCTTTTCTCTTTTTTTCTTTCTTGTCTTTTCTTTTAATTTATTTACTTGTCTATATATATAATACATATAAATTTTTTTCTTAATTACAATTAATTATTATCTCACCTAAATTTTATTTTGACAATTATTTACAAGTTGTATCATAGTTTTTTTTTATTAACACCATCTATCATCGATAAAAATCATAGTCAAACCATTTAATTATTCAATGTTTTTATAAAATGAGTTCACAATAATTTAGGGAAAAGTTCCAATTAAAAAGTATTTTATGAAACATTTCATTTTCTCAAGAATTCAAGCATACCAAAAATTATCTTTAATAATTTAATACTACTAATTGGTAATAAGTGAAAACAAATTATTTATAAGCCTTACATTGGTCAAATGTTCTATAACAATATCACCAATTGAACAATTTTAATACTCTTTATTTCTCCAATAAAATCGGGATGTTACACTTACTTAACAATCCAGTAATTTTAACTCAATCAATTATTTGCCAATTAACATCATTAAAATTCATCAAAGGTCACACCAAATATTGAATATCTCTTAAGTTCTTTAAACTTCGATAAGCATACAAGTATGGCAATCTTAGTTTAAACACAATTCTTTCAAAATCAATACTTAATAACATCATTAAAATGCTTAATTAACTAATTAATCTTATCAATTCAAAATGAAATGATCATTTCAAGTTGGTCGAACCTCCCTCAGCCTCAGGTATGATTTTCTCTTTGAAATGGTCATTTCGATGATCATCTTGAGTTGGCTGAACCTCCATCCTTAGTCTTAGGTATGATTTTCTCATTGCAATCAAATTGAAGCTCAATTCATATATTATTCATTCAATAGCAACTAACTAACAACCTAAATCATGTTTACATCACTTGTTAACATCAAAATCAATCTCCCCTTCAAATTATTTACTGTGAAACCCTAACCCAAACTTCTCCAAACCATTAAAATAACAAAAACTAAGTAGAAATTAGTTTACCTTAGGTGACTTTTAACAAAAACCCTTTGAAAATCTTATTGAATCCTTAAACTCCTAAGTTCTTCTTCTCTCCCTATGCGCTGGCCTCCTCTCCTCTCCTTTCTTTTTCTTTTGTTCAATTGATTTGAGAAATTACTTATGCTTAATACATATAGTAGCATGTCATGTGCAAGTCATATGACTACTAATTCTTCTTAACTCCTTAAAGTCTCTTATTTTTATGTTTTCACCTACACTTGTAATTACAATTTTCCTTTCATGTTAATCAAATTCATTATCCTCCATTAACACTTAATTAATCTTATTTAGGCATTAACTAAACATCTTAAATGATCTAACACCAAGTCATTAAATACTTAATCAAAACACTAATTGAGGTGCTTCACGTTTTAGCTTCTCATTGCTATAACTTGAGCATATTTAACCTTCTTCTAATTAATCTCTATAATCATTTTCTACTTCAATTAACTAATAATCTTGCGATTAATAATCTCTTACCAATATATTAAGTCAGTCTTAATCAATTTAATCATTAAACGGACATAATTTTCCATAATAATCCCAGTATACTTCACTTGAGTTATCTCATTCTCAAACACCTCTATGCATGTATTGAGAGGTTTTAAGAGCTTATATGTATCCTCTATCTCTAAGATAGAGTGCCAAGTTTCATAGGTTCAAAGCTTATCAAACTCATGCATTTGTGTACTACATTCTTATCAGGTATATACTGATAGTCATGCTTAGGCATGTCATTGCCTAATATTTGTCACAAAATAATTACAAATGCATGTACATACATTCATGTCACATGTCATGTTTATAAATACAGATGTATGATTATGGTTCGGTGTTTCAGGTCCAGGATGTTACAAAAATGGGTTTAATAAAAAGAAAATTGATCTTTACTAATTAAAATAAACTAAGCCTGTTTTCTTCTATTACCAAATGACGCTACCTCAACTTGGAAATTTTGAGTAAATGATTGAGTATATGCATGCTTAATATATATTTATACTTCTAAGCATAAGAGTATTGTTTTAGTTTGAATAATGGGAGAAATATGTGATTTGTATAAGAAAATTTTCATATATGTCAAAATATTTCCCTAGATTAAGTTTTTATGGGAAACCATGACTCTTGTGGCTTTAAATGAGTTTTAAGTTGAGAACCTCTTATGATAATGTATATTCAATGAAGGAAGTGTTTTATGAGGAATTATATGACTTAAAGAAAAGAGAACAAGTTTTGGGCTATTGGTATACTTGGTGTGAATTTGATGCATGATTGCGATTTACTTTGTTACGAGCATGCTCAGCACATTGGTGCTACTCTGATTATTTAGATATAGCTATGATTATTTGCTTAGCATATAGGTGCCCTCTGTATGACTAGACTGCTCTATCCATCCTAATTGGCTTTCAAGCCATTTGTTTTGTTTGGCTATTTATCGCCCTCTGCTTTCGAAATCTAAACTGTTTCATTTTCTACTAAGTGTATATGAGCCTCGCTAGTTTAAAAAAAAAAAAAAAGAAATAGATTACTATGCTAATATTATGTGACATATGCTTTAATAAGTGTATACTTTCGTTTATAACTCATACACTTGAGTTTATGTTAATCATGTGTCATATGCCTTATTAGTTTATACCTTATTCCTTTAGTCTATAATTTTGAATTTAGGTTCTAAATGACGATGATCTATGATTTGATTTTTGAGAATTAATGAATTAAAATGTTTAATACAACTATATGTGAAATAATTACTTACGCATGATTAGTATGCTAAATGAATTTATGATTATGGCCATGAATTTATTATTATATGCATGAATGTATGTTGTCATTGCAACATTGGATGTATGAGATTTATGAGCACCGCTAAATTTTATACTTAGTACGTCGATATTTAACACGAGTAGGTTGTAGACTTGGGAGTGTTGTTGGAGTCCAGATCCTACCTTAAATTCAAAGGCTTCTTTTGATGGAAATAGTTTACTATGTATCAATTTATGCATTAGATATGGCATGTAAATCTTAAATATTGGAAACAGTATTCAATTAAGAATTTATATATTAATTTAAGTTCTAGAAGAACATTTATTTATGGTTGTATAGTTTTTTATAATATGTATATATCACATTATGGATTTTAGTTGGAAATGTTATATGGAATCATGTTTATATAAGGCTTATAGTTAATATTAGAGTATCTTGATATAGATTTGATTATTGGAGTTGGTGGATTATTGAGATTAGGTTTAGAAGTGTTTTCTTATTTCACTGGTTATTAGTTAAGTCCAATTTTTAGGAGAGGCTTTTGCAGTTTTTCTACCAGATTTTTTCAAATCATTTTCTAAGTAAAACTATGGACTTGCTAAACTTGTGAGATTCAAAAAGACATATATTTACCCTTATCTTTAGCATATAAGATTTGAATATGTATCTTAGAAAGGTGTCTTCGATAGCAAATGTGACATTCACCATCTATACCTCTGGTACTCTGATGATGGGCATTACAATGAGAGGAATAGCAAGAATTCGTTAATTTGAGGAGTATGAAGGTAATGTCGGTACAATTGCTCGCATAAAATATGAAAACATCCATAAACAAGCCAAGAAGCTTGCTTTGCTTGAAGCAATAGTTCTGGCTTGCTTGTTATTAATAGAAAGCATATTCGGACAAGAGTAGAAGCACCATCTCCATGTTTGAAGACTTAATCACTTTCATCACTAGGGAAAGTTAACTCATGCATTGTTTGGATGAAGTGTGGGAGGGACTATTAAAGTAAGGTATAGTAAAATATGAGGCTTAATTTTACTCAACGTACCTAGACTTATACCCATTTTCCTTTATCGTCTTTAACCTTCAAAACGTCCTGATAAAATGAATGTCTTTTTAAAATTATAATAGTAAAATCTAAAACCCACTTAACTGGTCAATTTTACCGGTTTGCTTTGCTGGCATGTCAAATCACTAAAAAATGCAATAAAAGTAAAAGAAAAATATGTGACCCAAAATCTTTTATCTTCAAAATAAATCTCTCTCTTTAATTTAAACCCAATCCCTTCTCTATTCTATTTACAATTAACGTCTAAATCAAGAGTTATACAAAACTAATTTACGAAGTTGAAAAAAATTACTCATCGTATCAATAATTTTTTTTTTACCTCGAAAGCAAGCTTATGCTTAATGATAAGAATTGGGTCCATGGGAAGAAATCTAAGCTTTTGAAATTTGATATGCAATTGACAAATCCTTATATGTTTTTCTGTGCTTACCTCCAATTGATTTTGAGAGAGAGAAAAACAAGCATAAGACTAGAAAAACAAAAAAGAGAATCTAACAAGAGGAAAATTAAAAAACTTTAGCTTTACAAAATTAGCCAAAAAAAGAAAAGAAAAAGAAAAAGAAAAACCCTCTCTCTCTGTAAAACAAAATCTCCATCCGTTGTTTGCAATTCGTAAACCAAAACTTTTGGATCTCTATCTCTCCGTTTTGGCTTCCCTGTAATGATGTCGTAAGTACATGAGTTTTAATTCAAAAAAAATTGCATGGTCGATGTCTCTTTCTTGGTGTCTCTCCTTTTTCCTGGGAGGAGCTGTGTCTGACGATCATGGAAAATTAAAGAAAGAGGGGAGAGAGAGAGAGGAAAGAAAGAGAAATTATAAAAAGAAAGAAAGCACATGCAGAAGTTATACATTCTAGAGATTTATTTTAAGTTGGAGAGAAAAAGATTAGTTTTGAAGATAATAGATTTTGGGTCCCACATTTTTCTTTTACTTTCATTTGCTAACATGGCATATATTATACGGCAGTTTTTCAATAATTTGACATGCCAGGAAAGCAAATCGGTAAAAATTAACCGGTTAAACGGGTTTTGAATTCTACTGTTACAATTTTAAAAAGACATTCATTTTATCAAGACGTTTTAAAGGTTAGGGACGATAAAGAAAAATGGATATAAATCCAGATACGTTGAGTAAAAGTAAACCTAAAATATGATAAATGTACTTTTTTTGTGTGTTTGAAGAGAAGGTATGGTAAATAAAACTTTAATAGCATTGTTTTGTTTCGTTTAAAGGTACAAAAAGGTAAAGTTATATATAAAGACTACGAAATTACCCTTGTCATACAACATTTAATTTTTTTTTTTTTTTTGGAAAATAATAATGTATGCATATTAAAATTGTTCTTCCTAAATTATATTTTATGGACATCAATAAAAATTTTTACTCAAAACTAAAATATGATGATAAAATGCATTTTCATAATTATATAAATTATTTAATCAATAACATACTTGTTCATTCTTGTAAAAATATTTTTTTTCATTAATTTTGAGAAATTCTAATTTCAATCAACATTTTTAAAAAGCAAATGAAAATTATAATATTCCATCTCATAATCATAGGAACAAAAATTTAACAATGTTCTATGTCAATTCAACTTTGCAACCAACTTGCTATGGAAGAAAAAATATAGAAAAGAAATCAAAGAATAACTATTTAAATAGAATATAAATAATAAGGATAATATTAAATTTTTAGACGTAGTTATGCATAATTTTAAAAATCAAAATATTTAACTTATCCTTACACATCAAATTGGTGGGTTGACGATTGGAGTGTTTAGATGAGTTTTTGACCTCTCAAATGACTTTCAAAAAATCATCTCCCCTTGGACCTTTTCTCAAACTACTAAAATAATCTCTTTTTATCTCATCCTACTCTTCAAACCCACCAAATAACCTCCATCTAAAGATGTCAGTCAACTAACGGTAAGTATAAATTTCCCGTAGACAATTGGTGGGACCAAGAGCTTGGAGAGATACAACCTGACATAGTTGATTGAAACACTGAGAAAAGAGAAGAGAATGGGGAAAGACATGGACATTTTTGTATGTTCTGCTGTTTGCTTGAATGAATATACATAGGAATGGTCATTTTATCTAATCCATCAAATCTCCAATATGACCTGATTTGGATAGATCTGATAAAAATCCGACGGAATTACAAATGGAATGGATATGGATGTGGAATTAGATATTAATTTTTCTTGTCAAATTGGACCAAATATTACAAAATCTGATCTGAATTGATCCATGATCAACCCTATATATACATATCAAGCTTGTTTTGCCGCACTAGCCTATGAAAACTGAAAGTTGCAACCAACTGAAAAAACTCCATGAAATACAAAATTCAGCAATTGAACCAACTGAAAAAACTCCATGAAATACAAAATTCAGCAATTGAATCTTACTCGCTTATCTATTCGTACCATTTATATATATATATATATATATAAATGATGGAATAAGTTTCTTTCTGGTGCAGTAATAAGTTGAAATGTGGACAAACATGGCCATCAACTACCAAGTGATCACATTAGCCATACGCTGATCGTCAAAAGATACAACAGCAATATGAAAAATGCACAGACGCAAAAAAAAATAGAATTTTAATATTCCACTTTCGTACGTGTTCCAGTTTTGACTCAGATAAAACTTTAGCAACGGAGAAGAGATATGAAATGGAATGTCTTTATATTGTGCTGTCTTGAGTTTCTATCAATCTCATTAAATGCCAAGCTCGTATCAGTATTCTTTTTGCACATCAAAATCCAGAAACAGAAGTGCTAAAATAGTGATATTGAAACCATCAAGTCATCAAAGAAATGAAGTAAAATTTCAATAATTTAGAACAAATCCCCATTGATATTTCTCTCTTTTTTTTTTCTTTAATGTTCTGTTACAAGTAATGTGAATCAAATTTAAGAAAACCTGACTTACCATAATTGACAAAAAATTTAAATGACAATTGCAAACATTACAAATTACAAACAAGTACTAAATGTAGAATAAAGAGTATAAATAGGATAATTACCTTATTGTTTTCAGTTCAGGGATTGTCTCTTTCTTTTTCCAGCATATAACAAAGAAGATTATAACATTCAAGCTCATCAGGTATGATATTATGTCCAAACTCAGCATTACCTGAATTCATAAAAGCAATTAATCCATACCTTTTTAACCTGATCAAGTTGCAGAGTAGCTTCAACAAAATTGATAATCTTATCAATAATCAAATGCCCAACATTCTGAAGCAATAAATATTTGTACACACCAAACCATTCTAGAAGATACTAAAAGTATGGTTGAAATTATAATTTTTATACAGAAAAGACCAAGTTCATTGCCTATTCACTTCAAGGACTTCTTCCATGTCTGAACCATGCTAGAAGAGACCATGAAACAAACAGGTCAATATGAAAAAAAAAATCAAGAAATAATGATCTAAACTTCAATTGCTGAATGTCTACACAAATAAAGGAATTAGGCTTTAGCTTGAAGATGACGCACTTCTCAAAATTCCCACATTGCTGGACCTTCAGGATGGATATCCACAAAATGTTTTGCAGATCGACATCCGAACATGCAAGGATCATGCTCAATGACAACATTGGTTTTGCACAACTCTGTCTCAGAGCCACATACATTTTAAATCTATGACTAATCCTTTCCAAATCATAGCATAAATATGCTGGGAATGAAACCACTGATGTAAGTGGGTAGCTTACGCACTTTGTCAGGTAATCAATCTTCTCTTCAATTACATCTTTGGTCTCTTTAAGCACCAGTGCAGCTTGTTTAATCATGCTTGAGACAAAATTGTTGTCCGAACCGGCTTTAGCTTGAAGATGATGCACTTCTTAAACTTTCCCACATTGCCGGACCTTCAGGATGGATATCCACAAAATATTTTGCAAATCGCACATCCGAACATGCAAGGATCGTGCTCAATGACAACATTGGTTTTGCAGCAGCTCTGTCTCTCAGCCACATATACATTTTAATTCTACGACTAATCCTTTCCAAATCATAGCATAAATATGCTGGGAATGCCACCACTGAATTAAGTGGGTAGCCTAAACACTTTGTCAGGTAATCAATCTTCTTTTCGATTACATCTTTGGTCTGGTTAAGCACCATTGGAGCTTGTTTAATCAAGCTTGAGGCAACATTGTAGTCCAAACCAGCTTGTACCAGGCAATCAAACCTCTCCTGTAACTGATCTCCTCGTCCTCGAAACTTTTTTAAGGCTCTCATCATCTCTTCAGAATTTTCAATATACCCCAGTCTCAATAAGAATGCTGTTCTATCCTGACTTTTACCTGGATCCTGAGGCATTGTCTGTTCACTGTTTTGGACTTTCGACTTAGAAGCCAGAGTGAAGAACTTCACAGGGTCTTGCCTTATGATTTGGCATAGACTATCTTTCTCAATATTTAATTCCTTACAAACAATTTTAGAACCTTTCAAAGAACATGAACACAAAATTTCCATATGACTGGATACGATGTTTGCTATCTCTTCCACTCCCATCCCAATATAGAGCAAAAAATCCAATGCTCGAAAAATATTCTTTTCACACTTAACTGACAAGATTTGAGGATTTTGTATAAACAATGAATAAATCTCATTCATTTCCAGACCCAGTTTAAGCAACCGGCCAAACAATACATAAACTTTCTTGCCAGAACCATCAAGAACTAATAGAGCATTTGTTTTAAACAAGTTACACAATTGCTCGTCGCTGTAACCCAATTTATCAAGAAAATCCATTGTATCAAGCATTCTTTTCCAGCTATAAGAGTCCTTCCAAGACAAGTACCTTCCAATGCTATCACTTTCCATTCCTAGGCAATTTAATTTCTCTAGGACACACACAAAATCATTGTCAACACCACCCATCAATAGAGATGGACAACAACTAACGAGCTTAATAACTGTTTTTTTGCTGAGATCCAAATTTTCATAAGCCTGAAGTTTCAAAGCTAATAACCCATATTCATATCTGAAAATCTCTCTTGCTTCCTTATAGATTTTGCCTATCTTACTACGAGGAATCCCATACTCGCATAAAACATGGAAATTCTCAAGCAAGACAAGATCATCACCTAAAAACATCAAATGTCGTGGTAGAAGTGAAGAGAGTTCAGCTGGGCTCAAACCTAAACTCTCAAAGAATGGCTCAAACTCATTGATTGGATTATACCTGAGGAACTTACTTAATGACCGTCTAACATCTTTCTCATTAATTATCCTGGAAAGCAAAGTTTGAAGGAAATAAGGTGAATTCTTGCTGATATGCTCAGCATCAGTAGGGCTTAAGCTCCTAGTGCTGTGTAAATACTCAAAGAGAACATCCTGAGCCTCGGTTCTAGCAGCACGAGAGATGCGGCTACCAGAAAGTGAACTATGAAATTGAGTTGATCCAGAATGACTAACTTTGGAGCTGTGGATTAGTCTAGAACTGCAAAAGCATCTAACTTCATGCGAAACAGAATATGGGATTTGCTTAGGATTAAGTTTTCCACAAACAGGAGTATAGAAAACAAAAAATTGGTTCAATTGAGCCATCATCTGAGATAATTTATAATCCTTTCTACTGATTTGGGCCACAAACATGGAAACAATAGAGAAAAGAGATAGACTACTACAACAGTGATTTGGGTTATCTGCAGGATTTGTTCTGAGCGTATAAAATAATTTTGCCTAGGAATACAAGACCAAAGTTTCAGATGAAATTCTTACCTTCGGAAAATAATTAACATCAAATTGACTTTCAGGCTCCTCACAGAAACGAATGAAGCCGTTGAAATATCACTGACGTCGCTTCTTTACGGAAAATGGGTATGCTCACCATCAGCAATGATAAAACCCTAGGAGGAGGAGGCTGCTAATTTAATACTCCATTCCTCCCAAAATTGCAATCGTATTTTGCTTTTTGAGCGCCGGAATAATAATTTTATTGATATTTTTTAATCTATATCTGTATCAATACTTCTATACTATTTATAAAAGTAGGAAATGAGGAGGTATAATGGGATTAACTAGTGAAATTTTAAAAATTTTAAAATAATTTTAATTGTAGTCAATTTGAAAACACATTTTATATCAATAGGGTTTAAATAAGCGATTTAACACTTCCTCTTTTGAGTGAGGTTGAGGATTGAACTCTCGTGAATAAAGTAAATAATTACTGAGAGCATTTTACCCTTCTTAAACTGATCCAATGCAAGTAGGATTTAGTTTTAGTACAATGAATTTGAGATATCTGTAGTATACTCTTTCTTGAAGGTTTATATGACGAGAATAAGTCGTTTTTTTTATGTAATCTTTTTTATTAATTAACTTATTTATTTTAAATTTGCAACTTAAAAAGATAGATAAATAAAAAAAAGTAGATCATAGCACTATTTACTTTTTAATTTTCATTTATTGACTTAGTTATATTTTTTCTTTTTTGTCTATCAACATCAAATTTTATTAAATTTTCAATTGAAAAAGGAGTTTGTGTTTTATTATATATTGAGTTTCAAAAAGAGTTCTATTCTTAATAATAATTAAAAAAAAAATTTTTGTCATTGAATTAATTTATAATTATTATCACTTTAATTTAGTAAGAAATTTATATTTCCCTTGCAATAAGTAGATGACCTCTTAATAATTAAATATTTTTAATTTTTTTATATTTTTCTATTATATTTTTCTATTATATTTCAACATGATCGATGCACTAGTTTTTATTTTATACAAATAATAATATTTAATATTTTGAATAATTTTCTTTTGACAGTAAATCATTCTAATTTAAAATAATAAATTTGATTAAAGACAATGACTTTCCATAAGAAATATAAATAAGAATTATTTTATTAATTTGCAAATAGAGAGAAAGTTAAAATATAATATCAATATATAATTAAGAATACATACAATATTAAATGTAGAGCTTATGTTATCAATTCATAAAATAAAATTATATTTACTGAAAAAAATATGATTGTAAACTCAATAATTTCAAATTAGCAGAATTAATAATTCTCAATAGTCAAAAGTAATTAAAACTAAACACACATATATATAGTAATAATGAGCATATTAAAATTATACATTCTACCGTTTAAGAGATTTTTAATTTCAAATTTCTCCTTTCTTATGAAGATAACAAGAAGGATAAGAGTACTTTTAGTTAGCAAGAGAGTATAAGATGGTCGTGGTATAGCCAAATGAGCATAGAAGTATTCTATGTTATTTAATTAATTGTTTTCCTCTTGTCATATTATCTATTTTTATCAATTTTTTTGTCTCTTTAATTTTTTTAAATTAAAAAGGATGAGATAAAGACGAAGATCTTGAGGAACTAAAAGTGTACTTTGAATTAGGATTCGGGTTTCAACTTGACTCGCTTGATTTGAATCAAAAATTGTCTGATGCTTTACATGCTTTGAGGTTTTATTGTGCTGTTAATGAGAAGTATAGTAACAGTTTATCAAGATCGTCGTCTTCCTCATCGATTCTGTTTGACAGTGATAGTTCAAGTACTTTTAGCTCCTCCATTTTTTATGCAGAAATAATTTCAAGAGTTTTTAGCTGTTAGATTGGATTATTGAAAAAAAAAAAGTGATGGAAGTGGTGTTATTTGTTCATGGCTTTCTCCTCTGGTGCATCTTTTAATTGTTTTCTTGATAGATCCTTTCTCATGAGACAAAATAAATTAGTGTTCCAGCAACAAAATAATATAGCCAAATTTTCTTTTAATTAAATTTATGATTACAGGGTAATGCTCCTACTTATTCACATCTCACCAAATTAAGCATGCTTTTGTATAGTTGGGCATTGAAGTAACTGTAAGAGCCTCCACTATAAAAAATAAATGGTTGGGCCTAACACAAGTGGGCTTTCTATCAAAAAGAAGATTTGTTGGTCCTAACATGTAGTGTTTGATGGGAAAGAAATCGAGAATGAAAATAAAAAGTGAGGGTATTATGCCTTTTTTAGCAAAATTGTGAAGCTATTTTTATCTTTTACACATTTTAATGAAAAAAAAAAGAAGATGTCAAAGACTATTAATTAATATTAATAAAATATAAAGACGAATTAATTAATTTAGTAAAGTAATAAAGACGAATTAATTATTTTTTTTCCTAAAATCATTCGACCGGACCGGACAACTTCTACTAAGTTATGACATCACGCAAAAGCAGGACCGACTGCACTTCTCCACACGGACGCCGCCAACAGCCAAAGCCGGCTCTCCTTTCTCGCGTCCTAGTCTTTTCTTCTCTTTTATACGTCTCAATTCATCAACCCTTCCTTCTGATTTCCCAAAACTAAATCCCAATTTCGTACTGATCCATCAAATTTTGATGAAATAGAAATGAAACTGCCCTCTTTATCAGCTGGCTGAATCAAGAATCTCTGGCAGTATGATCGGAATAAAGCAAGAAATTGGGAAGATGAAGCATGAGGAGCTGAAATTTTGGAGTGTTAGAAGGGAAAAGAAAGCATTTAGTTTTGTTGCTTGTTGTTCAGGTTCAGTATGTCTTTAATTTTTTCTTTGCTTCTCTTTTCTCAGATAAATGTATTCCCCTTTGTCACAAATTTATTTTCTGCAGACGAAGTATAGTTAATCTGTTATAATAATTACCTGACGGCGGTTCGCAGTCACTTTGGGCATGGATCGGCCGTATTTAGAACTACGGATTTAAAATGGTTCAGGATTTGTAATTTGTCACCATGTTGGTCTTTTTGGGATTTTACACTTAGAGAGTATATGGGTTTCTCTCTTCTTATTTTTCCTTCTTCCGTACCTAATTTTTTTTATCAATCCTTGCTAAGCTATACTGGGTAGTTAATCGTTTGAGATGGTAATTTAATAAAGTTTGAAGTTTGTGTTTTGTTTATATTATTTGATGATGCTTGGAGTGCTGGAATAAGTTTATTTTGATTATTAAAGGTTGCAATTTTTGCAGGTACCTGGTAAAGGAAGTAGAGTCTGAGGATATTCAACGCTAACAAAAATGGAGTCTTGCAACTGTATAGAGCCACAATGGCCAGCAGAGGAACTTTTGATGAAATACCAATATATTTCGGATTTCTTCATTGCTCTTGCTTATTTCTCCATCCCTCTAGAGCTCATCTACTTTGTTAAGAAATCCGCAGTGTTTCCTTATAGATGGGTCCTTGTGCAGTTTGGTGCTTTTATTGTTCTATGTGGGGCAACACATCTTATTAACTTATGGACTTTTACCATGCAGTCGCGAACTGTGGCAATTGTGATGACTACAGCAAAAGTCTTAACTGCTGTGGTCTCATGTGCGACAGCGCTCATGCTTGTGCACATTATTCCTGACCTTTTGAGCGTCAAAACTAGAGAACTATTCTTGAAAAACAAAGCTGCAGAGCTGGATAGAGAGATGGGTCTGATCCGTACACAAGAAGAAACGGGGAGGCATGTTAGAATGTTGACTCATGAGATCAGAAGCACACTTGATAGACATACCATTTTAAAGACCACTCTTGTTGAACTGGGTAGGACATTGGCATTGGAAGAATGTGCTTTGTGGATGCCCACCCGCACTGGTTTAGAGCTTCAACTCTCCTACACTCTCCGTCAGCAGAATCCTGTTGGGTATACTGTACCTATCCAACTTCCTGTGATTAATCAGGTATTCAGCAGCAACCGTGCGGTGAAAATATCGCCTAATTCTCCTGTGGCAAGAATACGGCCTTTTACAGGAAAATATATGCCTGGAGAAGTGGTGGCTGTTCGTGTTCCCCTTCTTCATCTCTCTAATTTCCATATTAATGACTGGCCTGAACTTTCTACAAAACGTTATGCTTTGATGGTTTTAATGCTTCCCTCAGATAGTGCAAGGCAGTGGCATGCTTATGAGTTGGAGCTTGTTGAAGTCGTTGCTGATCAGGTTGAAGTGGCCTTATTTAAATTGTTACCATTACCTGCATGTCATATATATATATATATATATATATATAAATTGTAGTTTTGTGCATTGTATACCATGTTTTATGCCTATTTTAGTTCATACATATGCCAACTACAAAATATTATGCGAGTAATTTTTATTGTTTAATAAGTGTAGTCAATGTCATAATTGTGCATGTTGCAAAATTATCCAATGCCGAAAGTAATGTCATAATTTTTTAAAGTGTTGGCTGCCCCTATATGTGGGACCCAAATTACATTTTGCAAAGAAAAGAAAATTAGTTCTGTATATTAACATGGGCAATGCATTCTTCTGTGTTGGGCACTCGGAAATAGAAGCAGCCTGTGATGGTCTAGCTATTTTTAAAATAGAAGGGAGAGTAGATTACATGAATGATGTTAGAACAAATAGCAGAAGAAATGAAAGAAAACAAAAGAAAATAAACAGGAAGAGAATTAATTAATATACGAATATAAGTAGCAGAGCAGAGACTGGAAGAAGTAAAAGAAGAGAATTTGAACAAGAAAAGGAAGAGCAAAAAAAAAAAAAAAAAAAAAAAAAAATTTCTGGAGTCAAGAACAGAAGAAACTAAGGAGAAAAGGGAGGGAAAAGGGACGGGGAGGAAGAAATTATGGTAAAAGTTACTAGTGACTCTTCTGCATCATCTATTTTGCAACCAGATGGTAGAGATGTACACATACTGACACTTGGACAACTAAGAATAGTTTGCCTCTAGCATTTTTTTGGCTATACAAAGCCATTTACTGTGTGTGTGGTGTCCCATTAAAATGGAGAAGCAGGTGAATGGATCATGCTATCTAAAGAGTATATAATGATATCTTGTTTCTGATTTGTTTGAAATCTAATTTTTGAACCAGGTTGCTGTTGCTCTATCACATGCTGCTATCTTAGAGGAGTCAATGAGGGCAAGGGATCTTCTTATGGAGCAGAATGTTGCACTTGATCTTGCAAGGAGGGAAGCTGAAACAGCTATCCGTGCTCGCAATGATTTCTTGGCTGTGATGAACCATGAGATGAGAACTCCAATGCATGCGATTATTGCACTTTCTTCCCTGCTGCAAGAAACTGAGCTTACACCTGAACAGCGCTTGATGGTTGAGACAATTCTTAAGAGTAGTAACCTCTTGGCTACTCTAATAAATGATGTATTGGACCTTTCAAGGCTTGAAGATGGAAGCCTTCAGCTTGATCTGAAAACTTTTAATCTTCATGCTGTATTCAGGGAGGTAGGGCCTGTACAATCTTTTGAAATTGCTATATTTGATTTTTGAGCCTTATGTATTTGAATTTTTCAAAATGTTGGTGCCTTTGGTTACTGAATTAAGTGTTTGTTTGGCCACTGCAGGTTCTTAACTTGATCAAGCCTATTGCATCTGTTAAAAAGTTACCTATTATGTTAACTTTGGCTCCGGATTTGCCAGAATATGCCATTGGTGATGAAAAACGCCTTATGCAAACTATTTTGAATGTTGTTGGTAATGCTGTGAAGTTCTCAAAAGAAGGCAACATCTCGATCACTGCTTTTGTAGCTAAACCAGAATCTCTAAGAGATCCCCGGTTTCCTGATTTTTTTCCAGTTCCAAGTGACAATCACTTCTATTTGCGAGTACAGGTTGGTACATTTGATCTTAATGAAATCTTCTGTCTTGAAATCTGAGTCTCTAATGTTTGAAGTTGATATGTATGGCTGTTATCTTCTGACATAGGTAAAAGATGAAGGGCTAGGAATAAACCCGCAAGATATTCCCAAATTATTTACTAAATTCGCACAAAGTCAATCTTTGGCAACCAGAAATTCCAGTGGCAGTGGACTTGGCCTTGCAATTTGTAAAAGGTATTTTTTATTTATTCCTTCTTTTTCACTGAATTGCTTACACTTACTATTTTGTGCTCGGTTTTTAAGCACACTTATGGTTTGGTTTTCTCATTAATAAAATAATCTGCTAGGCAGGTTTTGCATGTTCTGGCTGTTAATGAAATGCATTGATATTACCCTTTTATGCTTGCAGGTTTGTAAATCTTATGGAAGGACAAATCTGGATAGAAAGCGAAGGTCTTGGCAAGGGATGCACTGCTATCTTCGTGGTAAAACTTGGGATACTTGAGCGCTTAAATGATGCTAAGCATCCTTACATGCCAAAACGGTTGCCAAATCATGGACAAACAGCTTTCCCTGGGCTTAAAGTTATTGTAATGGATGATAACGGGTCAGTATCATTGCCATCTTATCATACCATATATTACTAGCTCATGCTTTAATCATGATTGAATAATCGTAAGACTAGCTTGTGGTTTATTTTTTCCTTTTGCAATAACGGAAAATAATAAGGGAATGGAAAAAAGCAGATATCAAAATGGGGTCATGGTGCACTTTTAAGAGGTTGCAGAAGGGGAGTTAAAGAGAGATTTTCAGGAAATTGTAGAGCTTCTTGGGGATATATAAAAGCGGCATAGGTATAAATGTATGGAGCACCTTGCATGGAGATTCCATCTATCTGGTCCCTGATATAAACTCTAATAGTTTACATAGGTTTAAGAAACTCTAATATTGCATGATTACATCCCATGCCAGCTAGAATCATGGATAGAATTCTCTATTATCCATATTGTAATAATTAATTGCACCTGTTCTTTAAAAAACTTCCTTCTGGAATTATACATTCATTCACACACGCACACATATATATAATGAAAAATTTAATTGGGCAATTACAATACATTTGCTAGTACTAAAATGTTGAGTTATTGGGACTCCAGGTGGTTTTTTTTTTTTTTTGGGTGGAGGGGGGCGGGGGGTGTGGGCTGGGGTTTGGGAGAGAGAGCGCAACTAGGGTGGCCATGTTTGCCCTAGTTTGGCCCTAAGTCGGAACTGTCTTTTCATGGTCTCAGGCACCCCAGAACTGTAACAGAATAGGCTGGCAGACTGGTTCATCCCAGTTTCTGACCATGTCTTTTTCTAGAAGAAATCCTGTTTGAAATTAAGTAGTCTAACCTGTTTGGCCTCACCATTAATTTTAATCCAAACTTTTCGAGTAGTTGCAATTCCATCCTAAATTGATCTCTGTATCATGGGCATCCTGAACTTATAAACTTAGTTGCAATTACACCTTCATTTACTTTCAGAGTGCAATTGCATCCTAAAAGCAAATCGGAGCTCCTAAACTTACTGATATGTTGCAATTACACTGTAGAAACAAATTAAAGTTACGCTTTCGATTAAGATAATTTACAAGCAGACTTCATAAAAGCAAATACAAAATGGACTCTTTGAATTAAAGGGGAAAATAAGTGCAGTCAAGTATCTAAACAATAAATAATAAAATCAAACTCAACTTTTCATATAATAACAAAACACAAATTCAAGATTGTGCCTTCGATTTTAAAATTGAACCAATTTTAAAATGCAAAAACATTTAGTTGGTCAATAATTCAAGGTTACACTTCCTAGGGAGATGAAACGAATAAGGTGATTCTTTTGCCACTATTAGTGGCCATCATTTAATTTCTTATAAGGGAAGAGAAATAATAAGCTGAAGGATGAAAGGGGTAAAATAATTAATTCTTCCTTTTAATTCAAATGCTATATTTGCATTTTAACTTAGTTTGGGGTGGTTATGAAGTCCATTGTCAAAATTCCAATGTTAGTTTGCTTTTAGGGTGTAATCGCAACAAATAAACGAGTTCAAGGTGCACTAATTCACTTTTAGGGTGTAATTGTAACTAGATTGATACGTTCAGGATGCCTAGATCGATTTAGAGTGAAATTGCAACTACATGGTGTGAAATTGATGGCTATGCCAGGCTTACAAGCGGCTCAATCAGATTTTGGCCTGTTTCTGAATGGTTCCATTCAGTTTTTTATGGGGGTTGCAAGGCCAGTCTAATGAATGTTTATATATATATATATATATATATATATATATATAGAGAGAGAGAGAGAGAGAGAGAGAGAGAGAGAGAGAGAGAGAGATTATGACATGGAGGATATACAAGGGGTAAATTAAGGATACAAGTCAGATAGCATTTATTATATTTTCTTGCATTAAGAAAATCATTAAAAGTGACAATCTTTGGGTATTGAGGGAGTAGCTTTTATCTGGTTGACTTTTTATACCATGTGTTACATAGTTTAAGATATTTTCTTTTGTTGTTAGTTTAGTCAAGGACTCGAAGTTTTCTTTATTAAGTTTCATATTAACTAGTGAATCTTAAATGTGATGAACTATTTGCATAATTTGAAATTCTGTATGAAATAAATCGTAGTTTTACTACAAGTAAATAATTTAAGGTTTCATTTATGGAAATACAAAAGAGATTTTAAAACAAAAGCAAGATTTCAAGTTAAAACTTAGAGTTAACCAGTTACAAAATTACTCTCATATATAAGGATTGCTATTAGAAACATGCACTTTTTAATAAATATTTTTTTTGTATTACATTTAGTATTATTATGATTTTTTTTTTTTTGAAAAGAAAAATTTCACCATGGCTTTGGCTGCAAGATATTGACATTTCTACGACACAACTGCAACGCAGGTTGTCCATGATTTAAGACAATAGTACTTTCTCTTCCCTTTCATAGTAAAACAGAAGTCATAGGGCTTTTTTTTTTTGGGAAGATTTTTTTTTTCTTTGTTCTGGGGGATGGGTGGGAATGTGTGGAGGTGATAAGGAAAAAAAAATAAATTTGAAATTGCCTTTGCTTTGTGGTAACTGAGGCAGCTGGGGCAAGGGTGGAAACTCTTTTGCTTAAATTGTAAACTTCTTGGATCTACATTGATCTATGTTAGTTACATCTAGAATGAGTAGCTATATGTGATGTTTCCATCTGCAATTACCTTAATGGAAAATCAATAGTTGCTTCCTTCATTGGAATCATGTGGGTAAAGAATAACCTTCCCTTCAGGTGTCCACGTCAGAGGACGTCTTCTGTGGTATGACAGTTGGGACTAGTTGGCTGTTTGAATGCAATATATTGATGTATACTCTTCATGCTGTTGGCCTTCATATTTGAAGTACAGAAAATGATCTTGAAGTAAATTAACCAAACTTCAACTTGTTTATTTTTGTACAGGGTTAGCAGGATGGTAACTAAGGGACTTCTTGTGCACTTGGGGTGTGATGTGACAACCGTGAGCTCCAGTGATGAATGCTTGCGAGTAGTCTCTCAGGATTACAAGGTGGTTTTTATGGATGTATGCATGCCTGATGGCTTTGATGTTGCTATCCGAATACATGAAAAATTTACCAAACGTCACGAAAGGCCATTAATAGTGGCTCTTACTGGAAACACAAACAAAGTGACAAAGGAAAACTGCATGAGGGTTGGTATGGATGGTGTAATACTGAAACCTGTTTCTGTTGACAAGATGAGAGGTGTTCTATCAGATATTCTGGAGCACCGTGTTCTATTTGAGGCAATGTAAGAAAAAAAATTGAGGTTTGTACATACTAGAGTTTGGGAACATTGTTCTGGAGATGTGATGCCAGGCTAGAGCAAAACGACTGTCGAAAGCGAATCTTTGTATCCTTTTGTGCAACTAGTTATGAAACCCAGATGGAACAAATAGTTCCAAGCTTGTTGAGATCAATTGTTCTTTGAAAATGAATTTATTATTGTTCATTAAATTGTCAAACAGACTGCACACAATATTAAAATTAAATTAACCTCTTACAGTCTTACCACCCTCAATAAAATCTCTATATATGTTAAAGTTCAAATTTTCCTTTTTCTGTGGAGTGTTTGTGTTGTTCCCAAACCATATCCTCAAGTCATGTACTCAAAGTTGCAGTTGCAGATGCTATTTTGACAATATTTGGTTCCTTGAGAACGAGTTCCAAGGAGTCAAAGATTTAATATTTATGCAAAAATGAATGAATTATCATGTTGTACAGCTTCAGCCTAGAGTTGATATTTTGACTATAGGTGGTTTGCTATGTGATAAACATGGATTTTACCAAAAACCCGAGCATCCCTAGGGGTCGGATTCTAGGAGATGAGACATCTCTCAACGTAACGAAACTCAAGGATATGGGCGTGATTCTAGCATATAAGGCCCATATTTCACGATCCCATAATCACGTTCCGCATCTCCAATGTATATGTAAAGAATAACGATATCCAAAACAAGGCTAATGACATTTTTTCCATAATATATACTGCAAAGCAATCATTGCCCGCGGATCACATTTGTTCACAGTTATCAAAGCATTTGGTCAGACAGCTCATCCCAATCTCAAGACAACACTCTAAAAACATCACGATGGAGAATACCCCCAACGCCAACGGTAGGAGGTGTTGAGGGGGTAGGAAACTCGCTGACAAATTAATGCCCATGCTTCCTGATTTCACTATATTGGATCCACAAGTGGCTGCGCTGCTCACCCAAGCTTATAATGATTTTATAGTTGTTTTGCAAAGAATGATGGTGTAACGTCCTAACTCCAACCAACAGAGGAATTATCCGCTTTGGATCAAACCAGTTCCATCTCAAACTAGATTGGCAAGACCCGCATGGTTTTGTCAATCGAGTATGCTCAACTCTCCAGCCATTCCACCAAAAGACACCTCTAATGATTAGTTATCCCATTTCCGATATATGATTTGATTCATTCATGTGTCCCGCATTCTACTACCCTAGCTAGTCTGCCATCCTAGAAGCTCATTAGGAGTCTTGCTCTACTCGCCCTTATAAAATCGCTTTGTCGGGTCGGGATGTCACAGATGGCTAGACTTGTCACCCAGGTTTCCCTTGAGAACCAATGCCACGACAATATAGTGGCAAAAGGAGAAAATATGTTTGACAAGACAGTGGGAGCAAACATGGACGATGAAGATTCCTCTTGGCACACAGAAACCCAGGGTAAGATGTAGTCTCACATACGGTCCATACTGTTGCTCGGACTTGTAGGACACAATGACGAGGATGAGTTCTAGCAGAAAACTTTGCAAATTCTAAAAGATTTTCCAGAGGCAGGAGACAACACTGACTTCGGGCTAAGGAATTACACGCCTTTAGCCCTGTAGATCATGTCAATGCCCTTCCCACATAAGCTTAAGATACCGAGCTCTAAGACATATGATGGGGCCACAGACTCGAGAAGCCATTTGGCAAATTTTCGCATGGTGATGCACATCTAGACGATAGTAAATGGCCTTTTGTGTAGAGCATTGCTGATAACGTTGAAAGGACCAGCTCAGGAATGGTTCCAAATGCTCATAATTGGGCCCGTAGGTAGCTTCACCCAATTAGCAGCAGCATTCAAAGCCTGTTTCATCACCTGCATACCGAGCAATAAAATATCGTCTGACCTGATAGACTTGAAAAAAGTAAATGGAGAATCACTCCAAGAATACATTGCCAAATTTCAGAAGTTGACCATTTAGATAGAAGGCCTCAGTATCGAAGTGGCCATCAGTGCAATGTCAAAAAACTGTTAGTGTAATAAACTCTTTGATTCATTGAATATTGATAGGTCTTATTCTTTTGTAGAGCTAATGGCCCGAGCCAATAACTTCGCTCGGTTAGATGAGGCCTGGAAAGCAGGCATTGCATAAAGAAAGTGAGCCTAAATGGAAAATTGATGAAGCTCGGATCCCCATCTCGCCTCGAGTCAGTTGACCATACTAGAACCGACCCAAGCACCCGATGCACTCGCCTTATGCTCGCACCAACGACCCCCCAATGAGAGAAGTTAGCTTCGCGTCCGTATCCAAAGCTGAACAAACATCCTTAGGTGGATGAAGGAGAATCAAGATGAAGTCCATTTCAACTATCCTAGAAAACTTAGAGAAGCGTTGGACATATATAGTTACAAAGGAAAATACTATGCCTATCACAGGGATGTTGGACATGATATCGAGCAGTGTTGGCAATTAAAAAAAGAGATAGAATGCCTAATACAATTGGGAACTTTAAAGAAATTTGTCAGAAGAGAAAATAATACATAAGAAAGAGGGTCAGAACCTTCTAAAAGGGTAAGCAAGCAACTGGTGAGACTTGAACCCATTAAATGATTAATATGGTGGTGCCACAGGGGGTGATAGCACAACAACATGGAAAAGACATGCTAGAGAGATCTATTCTATACTAGCGGGCACATCGGCAACTCAACTGGGCAAACCCATTACCATCTCAAAGGAAGACGTCGAGCATTCCCACTTTCCCCATGCTAATGCACTAGTAGTCCAAGGAGTAATAGAGAACTATAGAGTCAAGAGAATCTTAGTGGATGACGGTAGGTCAATAAACTTAATGACACTCAAGGTATTCAAAGCCTTGAAGTTGGACAACACTGAATTGAAGTCAATGCATAAGCCCCTTATGGGCTTAGCAAGAAGGCAAGTATCAGTGGAAGGAAGCATAGAGATGCCCACTTTTGGCTCATTATGCAAAATGTCATTATTGTTGGATGAGGAGTTCAATCTATGTCCATGTCTTGTGTTGTTACTAAAATCAAATGTATAGCCCTCAGCCATTACAAACCTACGAATTCCTTGCTTACAAAAAATAATGAGATATAAGCATTCATCTGTCATGTTCCCTAGGGGCACTATATATTAATAATTGCTCACAAATTTTGTTCATCTTATTACAATTATTATTTTCAATGCTTATCAAAATATTGAAATCATTTACACATTAAGCATAACTTATAGTATAGTCTACCATAGATCATTGTTACTACATAGTATTCATAAAATAATTTATTACTAACATAACCATCTCAAAAGGCAAAAAAAAAAAAAAAAAAAAAAGGGGGGGGGGGGGGGGGGGGGGGGGAGAAAAAAAAAAAAAAAAACAAAAAAAAATTTT
>CANUEP010048308.1:0-28509 GCA_947857235.1 Jatropha podagrica | reverse complement strand
CCCCCCCTTTGTGCACTCTAGATGATGACACATGTCATGAAAAAATATTTTTACAAAGAAAATTATTTTGCGAAAAACGTTTTTAGCTGTTTATGGTTTTGCCCGAATGGGGTGGGCTCCCTGGGTGCACAAGTCACAGGACCATGGTCCTGTTATATGATGTGATATGATGGATATTAAAGCATACTTGGGGAGAGCATGGTCCTGTTAAGGTGATTTCACTGACTAACATCCACTTGATGTGCATATGGTTGCAGTTGTTTGTGGATGATATGATTGACATTATGTGAATGGAGAATGTTCATTTAGAATACCTTAAGTATCATTTGTGTGAATGTGTGGATTTGGTATTATATGTTATTATTCACTGAGTTTTATACTCACTCCTTTTCCCCCCTTATCCCTTATTTTGTTTCAGGTGATTGTGAATCATTTGTAAAAATTTGGAGTTTTAGTTTTCTGTCCTTCGAAGGTTATTTAAAAGAATGTTTAAATGTGTAAGATAGAATCATTTAGGATTCTTTATAATTGTACAATAGTAGAAAATCCGCAGTTATGATAAGATTTTATTATTGTAATAATAATGTTAAGTGTATATAAAATTTTATGGGAATGGTTGAGTTGAATGAAATAAGGTCTTGTAATAGTTTGAATCATTAAAAATATAATGGGTCAACTTGTAGAATATTTCACATAATTAAGGTGTTAAAATCAGAGATTAGGCTTACTACGGATCTTGGTGGCCTTAAACTTTTCCAGGCTCTAGTGCCGATCCAGCCCATGGAAACGGGTCGTGACATTTTAATAATTGGATTTAAGTTAATTTGATTACTCCTTTAATCATTAAAGTAATAAATAAATCTATAATAATTGATTTACTTTAAAAATATAAATAATAGCATTTGATGAAAGTAGAGTATAAATATAGACTGTGAATAAAACAATAATAAAAAACTAAATATATTTTAATCCTTACCTAAACTAAAGTATGAACTTCAAAATAACAAATAAATCATAAAGGATTTAAATTAGTTAATCTACTTAAAAATATAAAGAACGTAATTATAATAAAGGACTGAATATGAAATGTAATTTGATATTAGGTTGAAAAAGCTCAATAAACTGTTGTGAAAGCCTGGTTAATCTGTGGAAATCAACTTCTTGCTTTTAGGTGAGTAATAATATATAATGTTTTACTAAATTCATTACTGCATAAATTATTTTATGCCTTGTGCTTATTATTTCTAAATTCTTCATACATAGTATGTGGATGAATGTTTGTGCAATGATAAATGCTGTGAATAATTGGTTTATACATTATGATATGTGGGAGTTGAAATGATGTGAATCACTTGGATTGAGAGCACGGGCATGGTGAGAATGCCATCACTGTGCCGTAAGCAGTGGGAGTGATGCCCCCCCTTGTGCACTCTGGATGATGACATGTGTCATGGAAAAATATTTTTACAAAGAAAAATTATTTTGCAAAAAATGTTTTATCTGATTATGGTTTTGCCAAATGGGGGTGGCTCCCTGGGTGCACAAGTCACAGGACCATGGGATTATATGATGTGATATGATGGATATTAAAGTATGCTTGGGGAGTGCATGGTCCTGTTAAGGTGATTTTAGTGACTACAATCACTTAATGTGCGTATGGTTGCAGCTGTTTGTGGATGATATGATTGACATTGTGTGAATGGAGAATGTTAATTTATAATGCTTTGAATATCATTTGTGTGAATGTGTGGGTTTGTTATTATATGTTATTATTCACTGAGTTTTATACTCACCCCTTTCCCCCTTTATCCTTTATTTTGTTTCAGGAGATTGTGAATCATTTGTAAAAAAAAATTTGGAGCTTTAGTTTTCCTTCCTTTCAAGGTTATTTAAAGAAATGTTTAAATGTGTAAGATATAATCATTTAGGATTCTTTATAATTGTACAGTAGTAGAAAATCCGCAGTTATGATAAGATTTTATGATTGTAATAATAATGTTATGTGTATGTAAAATTTTAAGGGAACGGTTGAGTTGAATGAAATGATCTTGTAATAGTTTGAATCATTAAAAATTTAAGGGTCAACTTGTAGAATATTTTCACATAATTAAGGTATTAAAATCAGAAATTAGGTTTACTACGGACCTGGGTGGCCTTAAATTCTTCCAAGCCCTAGTGCAGGTCCGGCTCATAGAAACGGGTCGTGACATATATATATAATCCTGAAGCAATAAATATCTTTAAAAGGCTGAGTTGGCATTTTACTTTTTCAGCATTCAATTTTTTCTTTTTTTACAAATTTTTGAGTTTTTTCCTTTATTTTTTAATTTGATCATTTAAAAAATAACATTTAATAATATTTAATTTTTAATAATTTCATATTACAATCTTTTATCATTATCATCACCAACAAATTAAATGAGAGTTTCAAATTCTAATTTTTAAATTTTTAAATTTTGTAATTGAAACTTTAAACCTTTAAATTTTTTTGAATTTTGAAATTGAAACTTCTAATACATTTGAATTTTTTTCCCTTATATATAGACTTATTTTTATCGATATATACCTTCATATTAATCAATTTCGATTATTTTCTTTCATGGTAGTTTTCATCTTTTTCTTTTATTGTTTTATGATTCTTTAAGTTTTGATTATGTTTTCTTCATTTACTTTATATTATTGTATTTTTTTCTTCGATCAAGGTATTGTTAACTCTTTTATATCTTTTTTTCTTTTTATAGTCTTTTTTTTTGTACATCTATGATTTCTCTTATTTTAATCTTTATTTATTTAATAATATATTTTTTTTCATTTATTGTATGTGTCATATGTATGTAGTTGCAAATATAAAAAATTCATATTGATGGGGATGAATGGAAAGAAAAGCTAAATATAAATCCATTTATATTTTTTAAATGTATTATATTTTAGCAAATCGTATAAAATGTAAATTTTTTATTTATTATTTTGTGTGTGTATATATATTTATATATTATTTATAATATTTTAATTTATATAATCATTATTATTATATTAATATATATAATTTTAGCATTTGAGTTTTGAAAGAATTTCACTAAAACTGAATTAATAAATTGAGTAGGAAAATATAATAATATTTATTTATTTATTATTATTATTATTATTATTATTATTATTATTTTTATTTTTCCATTTAGATCAAAGTGAATTCTCTTTTATATCTATATATATAGCAAAGAAATATTAAATTCAATAAATATATTTTAAAATAATAAAATAAATTGATAAATTAAAAATAAATATATTAAATAAATAAATAAGATGGATTTATAGTCAAAATAGTATTCCTTCCCTTTAAATTTTAATTTTATTATCTAAATATTAAAAAATTATATCTAAATAATCATATTTTCAAAATTAGTATTCATTAACAATAATTATTTATATCCTTTAAAACAATAATAATTATCTATATCTATACTTCAAGTTTGAATTTTTATTTTTTTATTAGATCATTTAAAATAATTTTAAATTTGAAAAATTGTTATCTATTTAAAATATTTAAATATATTTATATTTGAATATTTAAATTTTTTTTTGTTTGAATTGTTTAATTTTTTTTATCTATTTATTTATACTAATTATATATTTATTATTATCATCTTTATAGATGAAATTCTTTTGTACGTTTTTCAAATTTATAATTCTATTAAAATAATACAATTCGTCTAAAATTTTTGTATTTTATGTATTAATATTATTTTATAAGATTTATTTTTTAAAAAAATATTTATTTTTATATATACAACAAAAAGTAACTTTTAACAAATTTATAATAATAAAATAAAAAATATTTTTCGCGGACTTCCACCTAGTTGTAAATTAAAACTCTTCATGAATTAAATAATCTTCTGTGTCCTCCCAACTATCCATGGAAAATCATTTCTTATTGCCCAAGTCTTCTTTTATACACAACTCGCTCCTTACTCATTGATATGAATGCGCCATTTGTACCCCTCATTATCATAAATAATTACATATATTGGCATTGCATGGTTGACTTGAGGCAAAAAGGAGTAGGGCCCACTAATTCAAAGAAGTCACGTGCTCTGTGGATGAGCCAAGAGAAATTATTACCATTTCCCTCCTCCAGTCTTTCCTTTTCAGGCAGTCTTTTACCTGCCAAATATATATATATATATATAATATCCATCTGTTTTTCTGTGTTGATAATAAAAATTTATCAGTTTATGAATAGTATTACCGATTTTGGACTTAATATTATTTCAGTCTGAAAAAATTACTATGCATATCTATTATTTGATTTAATATTTTTTGAGCATGTTTGTATGATTTAGGTGAATAAAAAATATTTCATAAATATTTTTTGAGAATTTAAACATTCAATGAATAATATTTTTTAGTGTAGTATATTAGGAAAAAATTGAAAAATTATTTTTATGGAGTTAATTTAATAAATTTATGGAACTAACTAATAATTAAAGGAGAATTATTTGGTGAATATTTAGAGTTTTTAGATTAGAATCCCTATGACTTGCTTGACTTGATCCAAGTCATACACTTACAAACATGTGGTGAATTAGCAACACTTGGTTTTGTTGATTTGGTCAACAAAGCTTTTCCAACTATTTCACCTTCTTCCTCCTCTCCATTCCAATGTCACTTTCTCTCTCTTCCTCTCCTCCATTTTCTTTCAATTTCTCTACTTACAAACTACATCAAAATAGATAAATTAAACTAAAGTTTAGTAGTTAAACTTGAAGAATCAAGTTAAGGAAGTAGTATTTGGTGATCCTAAGCAAAGAAATTGGAGTTTGCTACTAAAATAAGTAAGTTGTGAATTTTGGTTTTGTGAATTAATAAGTGAAATTCATAGCTTAGACATGTAGTATATGCACTAAACCATGCTCTATCATTTTCTTTGATTATTTTCTTGATTTTGATGTTGATTTTTGCTACTTTGAAAAGGTGAGTGAACCCTCTAAGGGAAAGGAGAAAGCTAAGGAATGGAGCTTTCCAAGCTTATTTAAGCTTGTTTTCAAGGTTAGTGCTATAATTCTTTCCTTCTCCTTTTATTTCTTTAATTTTTGAATTTTTAGATTTTGAACAAATTTTGAAGATTTTTTAATTGTGTTGGGGAATTAGTTATTTGATTATTTTTTTATGATTGGGCATGATTTCCAAGCATGATGGAATGCTTGAAAGGGAAGGGAAACACCTCCTTCCCCTTCATCCACGATTGGCCGAACCTCCTTAGGAGGAAGGGCCTTGAGTTTTATTTCATGCTTTTGCTTTCTTTTGATGTTAATGTGTTTTTGAATGGTTTCTCTTTAAGTTAATGTCGTTAATTTGAAAAGAAAATATTTTCCCCTTCATTAGTAAGAGAGGTTGAACCTAGCTTGGTGAAGGGCCCTAAGTTTTCTTTGATTTTTATGTTTGATTTTGATTCTAATGAGTTAGTTGATAAGTAATTTAATGATGGTTTAAACCTCCTTCTTATATATTAGTATTTAAGAATTTTTCCAAGACTTAAAAGAAAGTTTGAATGTGTGAACGATGAGTTTTAAGACTAAATATTTTCAAGTAAGGATTTTAATGCATTAATTAAGTATTTTTAACTTGAAAAATGGTATTTGGAGGAAGGGAAACTTCCTCCCCTTTGTTGACCTAAAGAGGTCGAACCACCCTAGGGTGGTAAGGCATGATTTTCTTTCTCTAATGTTGGTTTTTAAGTATTTTAAGCTATATATATATGTGTATTATGAAACTATGATTTTTGTTTGGAACATAAGTGGGTTTTGATAGATTTTTACAAGTTGTAAGCTAAGCAATTTTGTAATAATAACTATTAAGTTATGAAATATTTTGCTAAGGAATCTTGCATATGAATAAAGATATTTTATGAAGAAATTGATTTTTTTTTGGGCTCAAGCATGCATGGTTGAAATATGGTAAGATGATGTTTGTTCTGATAAATGAGCAATGCTCTAATGCCTCTTTGTTATATTATGTGCAAAGATCATATGCTAGGCTCTGGATGTATTTTGAATAAGCGGATGCTCTTATTATTCGCTGATGGCGCTTTCACAGGCCAATTCTCGAGTGGTGCTTTTACAGACTAATTTTTTGGTGGCGCTTTCGCAAGCCAAATATTTGTCTTTATTATCTCTAAAATCGAATCTGATTATATTTCTCTCAGTATATCTATGAGCCCTCAACTAAGAATATTTCTATATTATTATTAAGGAAAAAGAAAATACTTGTATTTATAGGATTTTTCTTATATTTGACATACCATGAATTTATTTCAAAGAATGATCTTATTTGTGATTTTTGGAACATTGTAATTTGATTTGTATACCTTCGGCATTTTTATATATGATTTAAGTATTTTAAATTATATTTTAAATTTATTGCTTAGGCAACCTTATTTATTATATTATTAAGTTATTTAGCATCACTGAGTTTTATACTTAGTGCATTGATTTTCGTCATGCGCAGGTTAAGAGCAGTGGATGCTACTTGAATACCAGAGGTATAGCATCAGAGAAGAAAACCTTATTTGGGGTAGGATATGTATTAGAATGTATTTATGGCATGTGTAAAAGTACTGTAAGAGGTTGTATACATTAAGTTTGTAAATTAATGAAGTATGTGCATTATTAAAAAATATTATTCTTATGTAAATTTTAAAGTGTACGTTTATTAGTAATTAATTCTTTGAAAGGATGACATTATAATATGTTACAACCTAGGATAGTTTTATGTGAATATTTAAAAGTGCTGTGTACCATATTATGTTGTTTGAAGTATTGGAATTTGGAGGATAAATATTTAGAAGTGCTTTGTTTTTCATTTGTTTAGCAAGTTTTATTTTTAAGGGAAAATCTTGTGATTTTTCTGGAGGAATTTCCCTAAGCTTTTATTTTTAAAACCATATCATTTTCCTTCTTATGAAAATTTAGCCATTTCACATATATAACTTAAGATTTCTTAGTAAGATAAGACGGTGCTCTGACACCGAATGTGGCACTCGTCGTCAGGTCCTCCGAGATTGGGCGGTGGGTGTTATAGTATACCTTTCAATACAAAATGTCTTGGCTAACAAGCTCATAAAGGGTAATACCGATCTAGGCCCTAATAGTGTGATGGTGTATGAAGGAGACTTAAGATTTGGGATTTGAATTCCTTTAAGTATGTTTTTAACCAACTTCTTAAACATCCAAGGCCTCTGCCCAAGTCAAATTGAAAGGCTTGAAGAACTTATGAGCCTACAAATAGTAGCTTATCAAGAAGGGTATATGTAGACGCTTAATTTTTTCCCCCTATAATAGGACTTTGTGACGATAACCTTTTCTTGCCATAAAATGAAATTGGGATACCCAATTGCGTTGGTTCTTAGACCGATGGTCCATGTTTAAGAAATGTGAGTTGTTTGATCATTTTTACTTTTATTTTTAAGGGTTTTGCATCGAAATCGGGCCTAGGAAGTGCCTTGGGTTTGCCCGGGACGCATCCCGGCACACCACCTCGTTTTGCATGCCACCTTGATTGATTTAGTAAAAATGGTCCCATCCTAATTTTGGAGCCCGCCAGTGGGACATGCCACTTAAGCCCTATATAAAGGCCACCTCATCTCTCCGTTTGCCTGTAAATAGGCCAAGGGTTTAAGAGATAGAGAGAGGTTTTCTTATCATAAGGAAATTCCTAAATTTTTTTCCTCTCATTCTTGATTGAAAGCTACATCTTATGATTTTACCTTGATTCTTGTATGCTATTTATTAGTTTGTGATAAAAAAATCCCTTGGTTTTCGTGATCGAACACCAACAAATACTCTCATTAATCTATATCTCAGATCATTCAATAAGCATCAAAGTTTTAGCTCTCTTGATTCATTTTCATAGTAACCTTCAGATTTTTTCCAAAATAAGGTAACCCTTGAGAGTTATAATCTTTTTACTTCATCTTGTTTTTTCTCTCTAGTAAACTAAATCAACTACCCTTTATTGGTTGTAAGGGAAACCCGTGATCAACTAAATATTTCTGATTGCGCAAATGGTGGTGCACACCATTAGTCCATGGCATCACGCCTGTGACACCTAAAATCCAATTTCGTAAAAACAGAATCTTAAGGGTCACATTAGGTTTAACACCGAAGTGTTAAACCGGTATACTTAATATTTGACAATTTAAAAATGCATTCTTTTAGTTTAACAAAAATTACTTAAAAAGAACAAAAAAAATTTCGGAGGAATTGTATAGAAAAACTATGAGAGTTTCCCTTATATATATTCAGTATCACAAATAGAAAAAAACATTCAAAACACTTCTATAATTCGACCACAACTCAACTACATTTTTTTCCAAATTTATTTTTCCAACACATCTCATAAAAACTTAACACAAATAATAAATCAATTCCTTTTTAATTGGAAGTATTTAAGATATTAATTAAATGCCATAAAATATTTTGACATTGAAAATAAAACTATTTCTAAATATCTAATTCATAACATTTTGACTTAAATAAAAGTATTCTAGTGTCTTAATTATATTTACATGCCTCTAGATTTTCCTAAAGGCTGAATTATAAGAGAGACTGTTTGAAGACTGACTCTCGTAGAATAAGGGGCTTCTGAAAAGTCTGATACTCGCTGTGGACCGTCTACCCCAAATCAGCAATTTACGAGTGACAAGTCAATGCGCTAAGCATAAAGCTTAGTGGTACTTTTTTCCCATTTATAGTAGGGAAATACACATAAGCAATTATAATACCTCATATTATCATACATAGTATTTATTCAAAAATAGACAGAATAATCATAATATAATATATTTCAGACGCATGATATAAGTATTTACAGTCAACATATCTAATTAAATCCAATAATCATGTATCACTAAATTAGACATACTTAATCATGAAATCACATATGTTCATAAGGCAGTATAATTATTTGTTTAATTAATTTATATATAAAAACTATATTTTTAATTAGGCCTTTAGCATACTTAGAAGAGTCAAATAGTAGACAGAGAATTCCATAATAAACATACGACTCGAAAGCTCATATAATATCATACGATCCGTTGGTCGAAATTAAATGGCCATATCCAGAAAATGGGTTCCTTAGCCCCTATAAAAATTGAAGTTCATTAGCCCCTACAAGACACTGCGCGTTACAAATAGACAGTACTGTATTTCCTATGGCATGTCATACCTCCATACAACTATTGACTCAACCAAGTAGACCAAGGCTGATAAAATATTTATTTTAATTTATTTATTTATTTTATAATTCATACATAACAGTATTCATAAATAAAATATCCAGTCTGAATATTACACCGAAATATTTTATTATCGAAAAAAATATTCTCTTTCATAAATCCTCTTTATTCGTAAAAATTATATTTTTCTATATTAAACATTTCATCATAATTTCATATTCGTAAATCATATATATATATATATATATATATATATATATATATATATTAAGCAGATAATCATACTTGTTTTCTTATAATTTATTATATTCACAAAGAATATTTTATTTCATAAATTAAAATGATATATCACCACCTAATTAATCCATAATTTAGTTATTTCTAATATTCTTCTAACTTGGACTTAAGTGGATCAATTAATTATTTAATTGATCTAATAAGATTTTTAAATCCAATATTCCTTTAACTTCCAAGATTAATTTAATTATCTACTTAATTGATGTAGTAGCCATAAAATTATATTATTTTTGTTATTCCTATTATTTACTAATTAAGTATCTAGTTAATCTAGATATCACCAATTAACTATCTAACTACTTAATTAAATTACTACTAACCAATTAATTTATTACTACTTAATTATCACTAGTCCTACTTAATCAATCATCTTAATTAAGGACAAATTACAATTTAGTTTTTAAGGTCCTCATTAATTATAAATGGGTCCCACTTGGAATAAATAGACTAATGGTATATTAATTTATCCATAGTCCATAATTTAATCCCTTTTAAGGGTCCAATTTATAATTATAGTCCTTAATCAAGTCCCAAATAGTTCTTTAGTCCGTAATTAATGCAAATTGCATTTGGATCCTTAGAAAATGTCTTAGTAGTCCTTAAAATTTCCTTTGTCCAAAGTCTCCATAAGCATAGAAAACTTCTCCTTGGTCCTTGGAATATGTCCAAATAAATCTGAGCCATGAAAATATTATTTGGTACCCAAAATAAATTATGTCTCCAATTATTTTACATAACAAGTCTAATAATTTACTAAGATTATTCTTTTTATTATTGTACATAAAATAGTATTTAAACATCATAAAAAATAATACCATAAATTTAGCTAACCTTAAAAAAAATATTAACAATATTTAAATTTCACATAAGTCCATATTTAGCATCTACAATATTTATACATGTAGATTTAAGCATAAAATCACTAAAAACTAATATAGAGATTTTTTTTTAAAAAAATATTATTAAATTCGATCAATATGAAAAGCATTAATTAAAATTTCATAAAAATTACATCTAGCATAAATGAGACATTAAAGAATTCAACAATTTTCATTTTAGTCTTAGTAGCATATATAGCTCAATCCGAAGGGTCATCAGAGTTTAATATGCACATCTAAACTAATGATCTACAACCTCATCTGTAATTTTTATCTCAACAGAGAAGGAAACTATCTAAAACCTCATCATAGAGGGAGTGATCTATAATCTTGACATGGAGGGAGCAATATCAATCTCAAGATCAACTTCATCAAATAAAGTGATATTGGCAGGGCAATAACCATGTCTATCTGTTACTGTAAGACTTTTAAACCGTTCCATTCATTTATCAATATAATAATCACATTGGACAACATTTCATTTCACAAAAACTGCTAAAAATATTCAATCACAGTCATCCCTCATACAAACAAATAATAAATGGCTAACGTTCTCCTTTTCATAAAAATAGAATTTCAATATAATGATGAGAATCGTTTAAAAACCATATTATCTCAAATCATATTCTTTTTGTTAAAAATCCATAAAACTCGTATTTCAATATTTTTTTCAAGAAAATAAATCACTTTATAAAAATAAAGATATTATCAAACACATTTTCATTTTTAAATTAAATAAGAAATTAGTATTGCACTAACTTGGATTGGAAGGCTCCACTAGTCTTTGTTCGCTATTTAAAGACTCTTAAGCCATTTTCTGAGGTTTATCTCAATCTATAAATAAATTATACAATTTATTTTCAGTTCTTTGCTTCAATTCTATATTGATGTTATATTCTTCTCATTCTTATTTTGAGTTTATATTTGCATTTCATTTCATTAGATATCATCAATTTATATCCTAAATCAAGTCAGTTAATTTAAATCTTTTATAATTTTATTTATCACTTTGAAATCTATATTTCTTTAGTTCATATTTAAATTTAATATCTACTTTGATAACTAGATGAAATCATTAGTTTTGCTACAATCTATTTATTAAAACTAGTTAGCTAAACTTGATTTCTTTTAGAAATCTTATTTTACTTTTTAAACTAATTTAATAATCACAAATTTAAATTCTATGTAAAACAAATATTTAGCTCATTTGCTAAAATCAATCACACACACACACACACACTTGATTTTATATAAGAAACTACATTATATTTCTCAAATGAGTTTGGTAACTTATTTTTAAATACCATTTAAAATAAATGCTTAGCTTATTTATTTATAATCAAGTGTGTATACATATATATACACCTATTTATTTACCAAATAAATATAGTAAGCTTTTGAAATAAAACCCTTAATTTTCTTCACAAAACTTTTCTTTAAAAGTCATTTAAAATTCTATTTTTCAAACACTTAAATAAATCCAAACAATACTTTTCAAGTTTTATATTTATTCAATTGTCTTATTCTTTTATTAATTTATACAATATATCAATCCTTTCTTTCCTTTTTCTATTATCATTTGGTAGCATTTCTTTTATAGCTTAAGCTACCCATATATAAATATTACATTTCCAATATAGTTCACATAGCCCATCCTTTCGGCACAATAATTCAATTTACATCTATCTTTTTCAGTAATTTATCAATTACAATATCAATCTCATTATACATTGTTCATATTTAATTTAATAGGTCATATTTTTATAGTATTTTTAGCTTAGTTTTTATTATAAATTTAAGTATTTTCAATTACTTTCATTAGTTTTTCACTTAGATTTATTTATATATTTTTTTAAGTTTCCTTGATCCTTGATAAACTTGATTTGAAGGGTTTTTAGCAGAAAAATAGCAAAAAATTGCATCAAAGAAGGTTGGGGCTAAAATTGGAAGTTTAAAACTCAACATGGTCACATCAGGGAAGTACACGAGTAGACCATGCAACACCATGGTAGTGGCACCTATTGGAAACTCAACTGGGCCGAATTTAGTTATTCAACCCATGTAGATTTGAAACATGGCGTGGCCTGTGCATGGAGCTGCATGAAAATAATAAAAGGGCTCATCTTAAGCATTGCTCAAGCCCAACATGATGAAAGAAGACTCCTAAGCAGAACGAAATCCAATTCAAATCAGTTTCCTACTCGAATTCGAAGACACCCTATGAAATCTATATAAAGAGAGATCACAGCAGCAATTAGGGCATCATTGGATCATCGAATCTTAGATCTTAGACCTTTGATACATTCTTTCTTAGTTTTTCTCTCTTTGTAAGATTTCAAACAATCAAGTTGTGTAACAAATCAAGGAAGTTGTCTACGCTATTATTTGACTAGTTTTTTTATCTCTGAACTCTTAATCTTATTTTATTTCCATTCATTCTTATTGTTTATGGAATTATTTTCAAGTTTAATTGAGTTTTATTTAATTACTATGTTGAACTAAACTCTCATACTAGAGATTTGATGTAGTTAACTTTTACTCCAATTTATGATATTAGATTTGTTTTTTTATTCAAGATATAATTTATTATTGAACTTAATGCTTCCAGATAGAGTTTTCTCCTTTGGATTGATTTATTTCATTAATCATTATCGGAAGAAGGGTTTTTGATAAGAAAAGGGTAATAAATTACATGGAAATAATAACTTGATGCGGAAGCTATATGGTTTCACTCATGGGGGGTTTTCATAATTTAACGACCTTAGGTGATGAATTCTTGAACAAACCATAAAATTTAATGATTTAATTCATGTTTGGTTGCACTGTTGGAAGACAGGTAATTAGACGGGATTAAAATAGCTAACAATACATCGGGAGAGCTTGTTAGTGACTTTAGGGTTGTTTCCCCTACTTGAACAATTAAAATTGTTCAGCAAACTAATAAAATAAATTGAATAGAGTTAAGTGAAGTCAATATCCCTAGTAGCCTTTAAACTTGATTTCTTTTTATCTAATATTCTTGCTTGAATTCTTTTCTACCTTATTTTATTTTATTTTTACAATTGTTCTCTTTGTTATCGTTTAAATAATAGTAGGTTAAAATAATTTTGGTACTTGATATACAATTTTCGTGGGACGATACTACACTCACTCTTTATTACTTGTTGCGATTTCATACACTTGTGAAAATTGCTGTCAAATTTTTGGTGTCGTTGCCAAGGATCGAAACCATGATCACCCAGGTGATAGGCGGGAATACTCTCACCACTATACTACATTGTTCATATTTAATTTGTGGTTAACTTGCTTAATAACAGTTTAATCTTTATGTTACATTTCCCCAAAACTCATAAATTCTTGTCATTTTGTACTAATAATTTTCATAAATTGGCTAAAGTGTTTCACGATTTAATTTCATATAGTTTACTTAATTATTATTGAAGCCAATTTAATTAAACTAGATACACAATAAATTTCAATTTGGAAATTACACTCAAGTTGCCAAATTAACTGTAAAATATACCAATTGGGACTCTGATAGTTCATATTCAGGTTTGGCGTGCGAAGCCCATGATTCTGCCTCCCAAGGTCTTGCCAAACCGTCACTAGTCGGTCACCACACCACTATAAACATCGCAGTGCATAGTGGTCGAAAAGTTGGACTTCACCAAAGTGGGCGATTCTTACATCATTAGGCTCGATTTTCATCTAAGTGTTTATTTTTAACCTTGGTTTAGCAAGATCAGCTCTTTAACCCATCGAAACAAGCTTAATAGCCACCTCCACACCACCTTCAGTGATGCTTTCACCATTTATGCCCAGTTGTCGAAATTAAGAGAGGGAAAAAAATGCTCAAGAGATGGCTAGGAGTTGATTGGAACCAATTCCAGAGCTTGAAGCTGATTGAATGGTGAGATATCTTCGGAAGTGTCACCAATTGGTGTCGAAGGATCCCTGTCGCGATTTCCATCGATACAGGCTCTCGTCACGCAATCTAAGACCATGGGAGAGCTCCTCTCATCAAGCTCTTGCTATCGATGTAACTAGTTGCTGATGATGTTGATCGAAAGTGGTGGCGCGGAGAGAATTACAAACTGCGATTGTAGGGAGAGAGAAATGGGGAGAGAGAGAGCTTGGTTTGTTTTTCTCTTCCCATTTTCTTATTTTTCTTTTACTTTTTTTTATTATTTCTTTTCTTATTTTTATATTAAACTTAATATAAATACTATTGTAAAATATTAATTGTATTTTTAACAAATAGACACCATTGGATGATAATAATATTATTAATAAATTCTTATTTTGACAATAATTACTAATAAAATTGTAATAATTAAATGTTAATAATTTATTAATAAAATCAAACAAAATCATTTAATCATCCAATAAATAATTAAATGAAATTCACATTGAAATACAACATCAACATCGTTTTATACAATTACTCAGCTTCAAAAATCAGGGTGTTAGAATTCCATCCTTCTTGAAAAGAATTTTGTCCTCGAAATTCATTTGAATCTATGATCTCTAATATTGATGCTCCCTAACTTTCTTGTCTCACTTTAGTTCTTACTTAGAGAACTAGCACCTAATATCCTTATACTCTATATATTTCTCCACCTAAATCATTTATAAGGTCAAAGTCATCTATTCCATATCCAATTGTAATATCCACTGCCCAATCCCGGAGGACCAGACGATGAATGCCACATTCGGTGCCGGAGCACCGTCTTATCTTACTTAATAATCTAAATGATATATTAGAAGTGGTTAAGTTTTCAAAGGAGATAAGTAATATTTTTTTTAAAAAATAAAGTTTAAGGAAATTCCTATGAAAAATTCGTAAGAGTTTCCTCTAAAAATTGACTTGTCACACAAAGAAAACAAAGACTTCCAATATTTATACCTCCAAACCCCAAAACTCCAAATCAGAACAACGAATCACGCAACACTTCTATATAATCATAACACTCATTTTAGATTCTATCTTAACATAATATTAGCAATTCATAGAAATAATTGCTATTGCTCATTTACTTCAAATTCTCATATAGATAAAACATAAAAAAAATAATCCCAAATCTTATTAATTTACAAATCAATATTTACAGCCTCAATCTTTTTACAATAATGGTATACATGCCATAATTTACATCCTACTACATGTTCTACTCAAAGATAAAATTTTCTCTCTAATGCTTCACCTTGGGTCTTCAAGTAGCACCCACCGCTCACAACTTACACGTGATGAAAATTAACACGCTGAGTGGAAGACTCAGTGGTGCTAAACAACTTAATAAATAAATAAATAAAAGATATTGCCAAAGCAACAAATTCATTACACAACTTAAAATTACTTAAATCAAATACAAAATATCAAAAGTATACAAATAAATAAATATATTCCAAAAATCATAATTAAATTGATTCTTAAGTATAAAATCATAGTTTGTCAAATATAAGGAAATTTCTATAAATACCATTATATTTCCATTTCTCTTGTAATCAAACATGATTTATTCTTAATTAAGGGCTCATATGTATATTGAGAGAAATATAATCAGAGTCGATTTTAGAGATATCAGAAACAGAGATGTGGCTTGTGAATGTGCCACCAGAGTATAATAACGCGTCCGCTTATCCAAAGAGGGCTGATAACCTTAGCATATGATCATAGCTTATATCATAACAGAGAGGCATTAAAGTCGAGCATGCTCATATTACAAAGTAAATCTCATCTTACCATATTTCAACCATGCATAGTAGAGCCCAAATCAAAATCATTCTTTTATAAATAACCTTATCACTTATACATAAATCCTTGGCAAAATGTCTCATAACTTAATGCTTATTATTTCAAAATTTCTTAACTTACAACTTGTAAATACTTATAAAATCTTTCTTAGGTTCCAAATCAAAATCATATCTCTTTAATACATATACATACATAACTTAAAATACTTAAAATCAATGTTTAGAAGACAAAACACATGCCTTACCACCTTAGGGCGGTTCGACCTCTTTAGGTAAATCAAAGGGGGAAATGTTCCCTTTCATAAAACACCATAATTCATGTTAGAAATACTTAGTTAAAATAAGAAAGACCTTTACTTAACACATTCACCCTTAAAAACCCATTTTTACACATTTAAAGCTTTCTTTAAGTTTTGGAAATTCCTCAAACATTAGTATTCAAGAAAGAGGTTTAAACCATCATTAATTTACTTATTAACAAACTTATTTAAGTCAAAATCAAGCATAGAAATCAAAGAAAACTTTATGCCCTTCGCCCACATAGGTTCGGCCATTTTTAGTTTAATGGGGAGGGAATGTTTCCCTTCCCTTCCAATCATTTTATCATGCTTAAAAGTCATCCAAAAACACATTAAAATCAAAAGAAAATCAAAGATTGAAGCAAAACTCAAGGCTCTTCCTCCTAAGGAGGTTTGACCTCTCTTAAATGAAGGGGAAGGAGAGGTTTCTCTCCCCATTCAAGCATCTAATCATGCTTAAGAATCATTGACAACCAAGTTAAAACATTCAAATACTCTTTCCACACACAATTCACACAATTCTCAAAATTTCATTCAAAAACCTAAAAATTGAAAACTTAAGAAAATGAAAGGGAAATAGAGATATTACTGCACTAACCTTTAAATGAAGCTTTAAGAAGCTTCGAACCTCTACTCTTTGGCCTTCTCCTTGCCTTTGGAGGATGGTTCTCCAACTTTTGCTTCAATGCAACTTCAAGTTCCAAGCTTAGAAACTCCAAATTCCAACTCCTTTTGCTTAGTTCTTAAGGTTTGATTATTAATCCAAGGCTTAATTAGGTGATTTGGGTGAGGTTTTGAAGTAGAGAAATGAGAGTAGAAGAAGAAGAAGAAGAAGAAGAAGAAGAAGAAGAAGAAGAAGATGAAGATGAAGAAGAAGAAGAAGAAAGAGAAAGTGTTGATGAGTAGTAAAATGAAGTGGCAAAGTCAAACTTAGCTTCTTCATTTTATGCCAAATGAAGGGCCAAGATCAAGTCAAGGTATTTTCATCCAATGGCTCTAAATATTCCTCAAATATATTCTCTTTCAAATATTATTTAACTCCACAAATTAATTAAATTAACTCCATAAAAATAATTCCTCAATTATTCCTTAACATACTACACTAAAAATTACTATTCATTAAATACCTTAATTCTCCAAAAATATTCATGAAATATTTTCTACCCACCTAAATTATGCAAACATGCTCCAAAAATATTAAATAAAATATTAGACACACGTAGTAATTTTTTTGGACTGCAATAATATCAAGTCCCGAACCGATGGTACTATTCACAGACCGATAAATCACTATTATCGACACTGAAAAAGACACTAAATAAACAGGCTGTCACAGTTCCCCCCCCTTTAAAAGAAATTCATCCTCAAATTTTACCTGATGTAAATAATTGAGGATGCTGCTGTCGCATGTCATCTTCTCGCTCCCACGCGGCTTCCTCTGTCTTATGATTCCTCCATAGGACCTTCACTAGAAGTATTCTCTTATTCCTTAATTCCTTAACCTCTCTAGCAAGTATCCTTATGGGTTCTTCCTCATACGTCAAATCTGGCTCGATGGTGACGGATTCAGCTGAAATAACATGTGTAGGATCTGATCGGTACCTCTGTAGCATAGATACATGGAAGACATTATGTATCCTATCCAGGTTTTGTGGTAAAGATAGTCTATAGGCTAAGGGTCCCACATGCTCTAAAATCTCATATGGACCTGTAAACCTAGGACTAAGCATACCCTTCTTGCCGAATCTCAAAACTTTCTTCCATGGAGATCCCTTTAAGAACACCCTATCACCCACTGCATACTCAATATCCTTCCTCTTAAGATCGGCATATGAATTCTGATGATCTAAAGCCGCTTCCAACCTTTCTCTTATGACTCTAACCTTATCCTCTGCTTTTCAGATCAAATCAGGACCCACTATCTTACCCTCACTAAGCACCGTCCAACATAGAAGTGTCGTACACCTCCTACCATATAAAGCCTCAAATGGAGCCATCTAAATGCTCGACTGGCAACTGTTATTATAGGCAAACTCAGCTAGTCGAATATACTTCTCCCAACTGCCCTCAAACTCAATCACACAAGCCCTCAACATATCCTCAAGAATTTTAATCACTAGCTCTGACTAACCATCTGTCTGCGGATGGAAGGCTGTGCTGAAATGCAGTCTAGTACCCAGGGCCTCATGTAGCTTCTTTTAGAACCTCAAAGTAAACCTCAGATCTCTATCAAAGATAATAGAAGAAAGAACTCCTTGCAGTCTCATAATCTCATCAATGTAGATCTCTGTGTACTGCTCCATGGCGTAGTCGGTCCTAATAGGAAGAAAATGTGCTAACTTAGTCAATCTATCAACTATGACCAAATAACATCTTTCTTCCTAGGTGTAGTAGGAAAACCAACCATGAAATCCATGGTAATCCTATATCATTTCCACTCTGAAATAGAGATAGGGTGTAGCAAACTCGATGCTCTGCCTTAACCTGCTGACAGGTCAAGCATCTTGTCACAAAATCTGCAATGTCCCTCTTCATAGCCGGCCACCAATACTGTACCCTCAAATCCTGATACATCTTATTGCTACCCGGATGCATAGAATACGGACTACTGTGGGCTTCCTCTAAGATGCTCCTCCTCAAATCCGGGATCTTAAGTACACAAATCCAATCCTTGAAGTACAAGTAGTAATCTCTAATCTCAAATCTCTTCTTCTTACCCTCTTTGACTAAGCCTTTCCACAAGGCAATAGTCTCATCACCCTGCTGTGCATCTCTAATATGTTGCAATAGGTTAGGCCTCACCATAAGCTTTGCTACAAGAGCACCATCTCTAGCCATAAATAAGCGTGCATTCATAGCACGAAGAGCAACTAATGCCTTTCTACTGAGTGCATTTGCCACCACATTCGCTCTACGCGGATGGTAATCTATGGTGAAATCATAGTCCTTATGTAGCTCTAACCATCTACGCTGCCTTAGGTTAAGCTCTCTTTGCATAAGTAGATACTTAAGGCTCTTATGATCTATACACAAGTGGTATCTATCACCATACAAGTAATGCCTCCAAATATTCAAGGTAAACATAATAGATGCTAACTCCAAATCATGGGTAGGGTAGTTCTTCTCATGTGGCTTAAGTTGTCGAGAAGCATAAGCAACTACCTTGCCCTCCTACATGAGTACATAACCTAGACCATTATGCAAAGCATCACTATAAACATCATATGGTTTGCTTGGAGCTGGCTATGTCAAAATTGGATCCTCAGTAAGCATCGCCTTAAACCTCTCAAAACTGCTCTGGCATCTATTAGTCCACTCAAAACGGGCATTCTTATGAAGGAGTCTAGTCAAAGGGGCTGCAATAAGGGAAAACCCCTTGACAATCCTCCTATAATATCTAGCCAAACCTAAGAAACTGTAGACCTCTGTGACATTCTTAGGTGGCTTCCAATCAAGTACTGCCTCAATCTTCTTCGGATCCACCCGAATACCCTTTGCAGAGACAATATGTCCTAAGAATGCAATCTTAGTCAACCAAAACTCACACTTACTGAGCTTAACAATCATGGGATAATAATCTTATAGTAGTGGTATTTTTACTGTCTTTCAAGAAAATGATTCACCTTTTTTCTATTCTCAGACATTTATATATATATACACTGGATTTGATATTACAAACATCTAGAGATTTAATGCATACTTCAAATATTAAAATATTATATTTCCAAAGAAATTAAACTTTTCTACTTCTTATATAATCCACATAGAATGCCAATTTCAAATTACTCCAATACTTGGCACGATAAAAATCCACAAAATCTATTTCTTACCAAATCAATAATTATATAATCATCACTTCATTTTACTTACAAAATTCACATCCTTAAATATCTCGTCACTAATTAATGTGAAAATTTAAAATTCTCCACATAAATAATCTCAAAGCATACATTCTTCATGTCTTATAATTTACACATATTCCAATAAACCACATTTCTTTTTACTACAAAAAGCATTTTTTCTTATAATTTTAATAACCACATAGTCAAACACATATCATTTAAGAGTTCAACTAACACTTCAATTATCAAACAATAGAATGCCAATTTTATAGAACTCCAGAGTTTGGCACATAAACACTAAAATGAATAGATTCCTACTAGCACTATAATTTACCTGTCTTATAATGATAATAATTCAGTTTATACACTATACTTCATATCTCATAAATATCTAATACATAATCAAAGTATATATATTTTTCTCCATAAATCATTTTTGAGAATATCTATAAACCTCTATTACCTATTAAAATTGAATGCTTGTTCTTAATGTCAATTACCTGTATACTCTTAAATATTCTAACTTAAGAACCATTCTCATTTAATACATAAAAAAAATTCTTTTTAACTCCAAAAATTTCAAATACTCTTTTAACCTTGATTTACATTCTAACATTTGCTACATATATTCCCACTCATTCATAAAAATTGTAATTCTACTTTATCGAAATCACTAAGCAATGACAAACATCTCTTTACATTCTCTCAGATCATATAATTTATATTCCTTCAAAATTTCTCATAGCTAACTCTTTCCTTACACCGCCACTTTAATTTAACTCCTTCTCTTCTTACCTATTCAGATCACTAACATATTAAATCAACTAAGCAATTTATCCTTACATGCTCTTTATTATTCCTCAATTCATTTACTCATCGTGGCACAATAACCTTATAATAATAATATTTTAACTACCTTTAATGGAAAAGATTCATTTCTCTATACTCATGCATTTACATAAAATCACCAAATTTTATCTTGCAAAACATATAAAGATTCTATAAATACTTCAAGTATCAATAATTATACAACTTCATAGAATTAAAATTTTATTATTTACTCCATTATCAGTCCTAGGATGCCAAATTTATACAATCTCCACTATTTGGCATACAAGGATACAAATGGCCTACCTCTTGTTAGAATAAAAAATTTCACCTACACATAACCATCTCAAGTCTCTCTCTCTTTTTTTTTTTTTAAATATTTACATAAGCCTTAATCACTTTATACAAATTCAAAATCCATACTTTACTCCACAAGCATCTATTTATTTTCCATTTACACTAATCACAACTCATATCCAAATAAACAATTTCAAGATAATATATCATCTATGCCTTATCACTTACTCTTGTACAGATATACTACACACATTTCATTTTAACAAAAGATTATTTAACTCACTATCATAATAATCATCACCAAAATTCTTATGCTAAAATTATGTTTCAATTTCATAAAATATATTCTCTCAAGAATTCTAAAATCTCATTTTTAACATATCCTTTCACTAAATCCATATATTTATACTTTATAAATATGCATTATTACCTCCATAATCCTTTTTCCATCATTAAATTTAATTTAGAAACCTTAGGGTTTGCAGTGTTCTTTTTAAAAAAAAAATATACAGTAACTTATCAAATATACAGTAACCTTAGGGTTAGCTGTGGGTTAGTTTGATTCTCAAATCCCTTGGTTTGTATCTTATTCCTTTGTTCCTTTCCTTTTCCTTATTGATTCTTTATCCTATTTCTTTCTCTCTTGCCTTTAATTTTACCCTTTATATTCTTTCTTATTCTATTCCTGTCTCTACTTTTTTTTATATGTATATACATATATCACTATCTTTGTACCTTTATTTTCCTTCTTTATTCTGTGCCATCCTTGCATATAACCTTAGTATTGCAGAAGAATATTTGTTGATCAAGCCAAAATTCATCCACATATACTATGACTCTTAGCAATTATGGAAGTGAAGTTTTTAAAATTTTCAAATACCTATTCTCTTTTTTCCATTTGAGAAAACTTTACAATTTCATATATTTCCTAAATACTTTACAATGTTTAAATATGGGAATTAATCATATTTTTACATCTGGTCAGGACATAAAAGCACTCTTTTTCCTTTATGCATATCAAATCTTATTCACTTATGATGTTCGAGTATTATAAATTCATTTCATAGTATTATTCATATGAGAGTTTAACATCACTTCAAGAAGTCTATATAAATAACAATTTGCACTTATGTATACATTTACATATCACAAGTCATATAAAAGCTATTTGCATCATAAAATTTTCAGCATATAGAAAACTAATTTATGAGCTTATATCAATTCATAACACTTCACCAATTCAATCATACATCTCAAATTACCTCATAATTTATTTGCTCCCAAACTTATTCATAAACACATATAACTTATTAATATGTAGTGTCTTATTGACTTCATCTACCATCTTATTATAAGACTAGTTAATTTAAACAAAGTATTCATACAAACCAAAGATTTCTTATAATGTCATATTCACTCATATTAAATATTATCTTATGAAACCTAATTCAATTATGGATAAATATTAATCAAACACATGTATATTTAGCAATAACATTAAAAGGAACAACATGTTCACCTCTATAATTTCAAAGGCATCACAATAATTTAACAATCTTACCAGATCTGCATCAGAGGGAGGTCTCAGTTTAGACTTGAGTGGCATGTTATAGTATTAGACACAAACCTCATTTATAAATAAAATGCTTATTTTCTTATTTTCCATAACTACTTAAACCAATAGCTCTGATACCACTAAATGTAACACTCCCTATCCGGTCCTGTAGAACTACACAATGAGTGTCACATTTTCTGCTAGAGACATAGGTTTGCTTATCACATTTATATGCTTATTTATATGAAGAAAATTTGTTTTTCTCTATTATAAGCAGATGGTTAAGAAATAGTTTTTTATTCATCAAAAGGTATAAATATTATTTACATTTAATGTAATTGCGAAAAACTTAATAATTAGAAAAGTTTTAGTAAAAATCCTTTCACTTAAGTAGCAAAATCTTAAATATTAATATTACTATAAACTATTAACAAAATCTAAAGGAAATAAATCATAACATTCATAAGAATCTAATTTGGTATCAAACATTGTAACGCCCTGATTTCTAGAATTATGAATAATGACTACTGGATTGCTAATTGGTACAAAATTAGGGTATTGGTATGAATTTCAATTCAGATAGGTCATTTTTATAATTATTTTGTCTAGATTGTGATTCATGCATTACATGTTATGTGTTTGATTATTCATGCATTTAATGGAGTCTGGATTGCGAATTGGGAAGTTGTGCCTTAGGAAGCCTAGTTATGGAATTTAATGTGATACAGTTCTAGTTGTACCTAGATATTTGGAATTGAGAGAGAGAATGGTGTTAAATTGATTTTAAAAAGTTTTTCCTAAATTGATTTGATTTGGGAATTAAAATAATTAATTTGGTATTTGTTATCAATTATTGGGATTTGATTTTCAAATAAGATTTATTAATTATTATTATTACTCATTTATTACTTAAGGAATTATTTGTTAAAGTATAGTTTTAATTGTATCAATGGTATTTCATTTATGTGTATTTTATTAAATGGGTTTTAAAATAGGTGGGCTTATTTAATTATGGGCCATTTTGTGTTTTTTTAAAAGAAAGAAAAAAAAGAAAATACATATTTTAACCTAAAATTAAAAAGAGTGGTCAACACCCTCTTTTGAAAAGAGAGTGTTGCCCTCTTCACACACACATGCATAAGAGAGAAAGGAAAAAAATGAGAAAGATAGGTCTTCTTCTATTCCTGTGATTTTGACCATTGGAATCTATAAGAATATAAAAATTGAGAGTTAGTAACGTTAGGATAGTGATTGAAGTTGGACAATTAAGGTGCAATTAGGTTGTGATCACATAAGGCATTCTGTAATCAAGGTAAGTTTCTATTTTGCAATCCGTATGTTGTTCTCTAATTTGATTATGTTATTGGAGTCATTATTGTTAAGATATTTCAAATCCCTAATGGTTGATGTTTATGTTTTGTTTTTGCTTTCATTCCCATAGAGAAGGGTGAACCTTCTAAGGTTGATAAGGGCAAAGGGAAGGCATAATTGCGAATTTTGGTTTGCTGTTGTGCTATTTTAAAGCAAGTTATGGGTTACAAGACTTCGCTATTTGTTTTTTCTTCAAACAAAATACTAGACTTACACTAATAAGCAAGTCGGTACGTGCCTCTGGCACAGAATGTGACATCTCTTGTCTGGCCTTGTGAGGTCGAAAAGGGGGCATTACATTTAGTGGTATCAAAGCAGCTAGTTTAGTCCATTCTGGTTTAATTTACTTGGTTTGACTATTTTGTTTAACTCATTTTGGGGATTGGGTGTGAGATTTGAAAGTGATCTTTATACGGCTATTAGCACATGCCATTATTTTAGTCTGGAATGGAACCTTAATCTGATACAAATCTTGTGAATTGTAGGATTGATAGGATGTCTTCAGCTTCTCAACACGCTACTGATAAGGAGGTTAATAGTCATGTTCCTCCTAATGGTGCTGAGGCTAGAGATTCTATAGCTGAGCATGCGTCAGTTGCAGGACCTGCTACTAATGGTCCAACGGCTTAGGGGCAGGATGTGTTACCATAATGGCTTGCAGATGTTCTTAGGTAGGCTGCAAGTCAAGCCCCAGTGGTTCTAGCAACTGTTCCTTGACCCCCTATCAATAAATTGCTTAAGTATGGAGCAGAGGATTTCAAGGGCATGAAGGAGGATGATGCTAGTGCTGTTGAGTTTTGGCTAGAAAACACAAAGAGAGTGTTAGAGCAATTGCAGTATTGCCCTACTGACAATTTGATTTATGCTACTTCCCTATTGAAGGAGGTAGCTTACCACTGGTGGTCCACCACTTCGAAGATAGTCGAGGCTGAATAAAGAACTTGGGATTTCTTTCTGGTAGAGTTTTAGAAGAAGTATGTGGGTACACTATTTGTCGAGCAGAGAAAGGCAAAGTTCCTTGAGCTAAAACAGGAAAGAATGACAGTCTTAGAGTATGAGAGACAGTTCATAGGATTGAGCAAGTATGCTTTCGAGCTCATACCTACTAAAAAGGACAGATGTAAACAGTTCAGGAAAGGACTTCACGATGAGTTGGAGTTTGGTCTGCTTCCCCATCATCACACTCAGCTATCAGCATTGGTGTCTGATGCCTTAGAGTTAGAGGAGATCAGAAATAAAAAAGAGAGCCATTGGAGAGGAATCAACAAAAAAGGTTTCACAATGCATTGATCGGACAGACTTCTACAACTCAAAACTCTAATAAGAGGCTTAGAGGACCCCCCATCATCTGGGCACAGGCAAGGATAGAGGCAGGGTCAGAGTCGGCCATCTAGACAGACTCCCAGATTACCTCAGTGGCTAGTGCAGGTGGCAGTGGTAGAGGTGACTTACCAACCTGTGGTTCTTATGGCAAGAAACATCCAGGCATTTGCTAGAGGATGAAAGGAGCTTGTTTGAGGTGTGGGTCCACAGATCACATGATTCGGGACTGCTCGAAGACCATAGTTGGGATTGGTCAGCAATCTGCTAGATCTACTCCTATAGCTCCTTAGAACAAAAGTTGAGGTGCAGCTAGTACCGGTGGTCAGAGAGGAGCTTTAAAAATAATGGATAGACCCGTATCTAGAGCTCTAGCCAAAGTATATACCATCAGAGGCAGGGAGGAGCAGAATGCACCAGATGTGATAGTGGGTACGTTTTTTATTTTTAGTACCTCTGTACATGTGTTGATAAATCCGGGTTCTACCCATTCTTATTTATCCATGCATCTGGGGGATTTGGGTGGTTTTCATGTTGATACTTTAGATAAAAAAATAGAGGTTACAAATCCCTTAGGGTGTAGTGTTATGGTGAACCATGTATATAGAGACTGTCCAATTATTGTGCATGGTCACGTTTTCTTGGGGGACTTGATCGAATTACCATTTCGGGAATTTGATGTCATCTTAGGAATGGACTGGTTATTCAGACATGGGGTGATGGTAGATTGTAGACATAAGAGAGTTACCCTTTAAACACCTTCAAGAGAGGAAATTGTATTTGTTGGAGAGAGGCCAAATTTTCTCTCCAATGTCATCTCAGCTACTACAGCCAACAAGATACAACATGGGCGTCAGGCTTTCCTAGCTTGTGTGCTCAAGCCTAAAAGGGAACCTCATGTTGTGCTAGATGTACTGACTATTCGGGATTTTACTAATGTGTTTCCTGAGGATTTACCAAGGCTAGCTATAGATAGGTAAGTTGAATTCAATATCGAGGTGATTCTGGGTACCACCCCGATATCTATTGCTCCTTATCGTATGGCATCTGCAGAATTGAAGGAGCTGAAAGTGCAGATTTAGGAGTTTTTGGAAAAAGCCTTTATCTGGCCCAATGTCTTTCTATGGGGTGCCCCAGTACTATTTGTTAAGAAGAAGGATGGAGCTATGCGGCTTTGTATCGACTACAAACAACTAAATAAAGTGACAATCAAGAATAAATATCCATTGCCATGGATTGACGACTTGTTTGACCAGCTAAGAGGGGCTTGTACCTTTTCAAAGATTGACTTGAGATCTAGATATCATCAGTTGAGAGTTAAGGATTCAGATGTGCTTGAAATTGCCTTTTGAACTTAGTATGGGAATTATGAAGTTTTAGTGATGCCATTCGAGTTGACTAATGCCCCGGCTGTATTCATGGATTTAATGAACAAGGTTTTCCACCCATATCTTGACCAGTTTATGGTGGTGTTCATCGATGACATATTGGTGTATTCACGAACTGTAGCTAATCATGATGTTCATTTGAGGACAGTACTGTAAACTCTAAGGGAAAAATAACTATATGCTAAATTCAACAAATGTGAATTTTGGTAAACGGAGATAGCTTTTCTAGGGCATTTGATATCAGCTGGGGGTGTCAAGGTTGATCCTAAGAAGATTGAAGCAGTGGTCGACTGGCAGTCGCTTAGAAATATTACAGAAATTAGAAGCTTTTAGGCTTAGCGGGATACTATAGGCGCTTTGTCAAGGGGTTTTCACTCATTGCTGCCCCTATGACAAGGTTACTTCATAAACATGTCAAGTTTGAATGGATAGGGAAATGTCAAGCTAGTTTCAACTAGTTAAAGAAGATGTTGATAGAAGCATCGATGCTAATCTAGCCTGAGCTGAGTAAGGTTTATGATGTTTCTAGTGATGCTTCCCTTAACGGACTTGGCTGTGTACTCATGCAAGAAGGATGGGTAGTTGCTTATGCATCAAGGTAGTTGAATCCACATGAAAAGAACTATCCTACTCACGACCTGGAGTTAGTAGCCATTATTTTTGCATTAAAAATCTAGAGGCATTAATTATATGGGGAGAAATGTAGACTCTTTACTGATCATAAGAGTCTTAAATATTTGCTCACTCAAAGGGAGCTTAATTTACTACAACAGAGATGGGTTGAGTTACTGAAGGACTATGATTTTACTATTGATTACCATCCTGGCAAGGCAAATGTAGTTACAGATGCACTTAGTAGGAAATCTTTGGTAGCTCTACGAGCGATGCATACACACTTGTCGATAACTAGTGATGGGGTGATTGAGGCTGAAATGAGAATCAGGCCTACCTTTATTCAGTAGATTTAAGAAGCCCAATTGCATGATGAGAAAATTTCCTTATTGAAAGGTTTGGTTCAAGAAGGAAAGAAGAAAGGCTTTGTAATCAGAGAAGATGGTTGTCTATATTTTGGGGATTGAATTTGTGTACCAAAGACTCCCAAGTTAAGGAAGAACATCATGGAAGAAGCTCATAATAGTCCATATTCCATGCATCCTAGTAGTAATAAAATGTATTAGGATCTGAAAAATTTCATTTTTGGTGGCCAACGATGAAGAGAGAAATCATAGAGTTTATATCTAGATGCTTAACATGTCAACAAGTTAAGGCATAGCACCAAGTTTCGTCTGGTTTGATGCATCCTATTGTGAACACTCAATTTTTTCAGGCTCAAAAGCCTATTTTCCCGGACTGCAAACAGCCCGGCCGGACCAAAGACCATTTTGGAAGTTCATCGAAAGTATGCCAATATGGTACTTGAAACGTCCGAAAAATTACGAGGATCG